>CAUYLG010072563.1:0-23719 GCA_963573385.1 Cacajao melanocephalus | reverse complement strand
CCCTCTCTCCGCCCGCTCGAGTTGCCCGTAGACCCCAATAAACCTGGACTCGGCCTTCGGCTCTCAGAGTGTTACTTGGGACTAGACAACTGGGAAAGGACGACAGAAGGGGGGTCGTACATTCGGGGGGGTCACACACTTTGAGTAATTCGTAAACAACAGAGATTATTGCTCACAGTTCTGGAGGCCGGAAAGCCCGACTGAAGTGCCGGGAGAGCTGGTGTTTGGTGAGGGACAGACATTCAGACTATAGCGGAAGTGTTCTGGAACCCTGTGATTGGGTCTCATTTTTCAGTGAGTCTTTGCTTTTGGAGTGTGAACTTCACAAGTGTTCCTCTGATTTGTCTTCCGCCTTAGGTGGAACATGACTAGAATGGGCTGGAGTGGAAGGGATATTTCCCTTGCCCTAGGTCATTTAGGCTCTGATTATACTAGAGCAGGTTAGGCTCAGGTTAAGTAGTTTCTCCTGAGGACAAGCCTTGTTAAGAACAGAGTGCTCTGGCATATTTCAAAATGGTTTTCCTTTTTCCTTCCCAGAGATCGAAGCAGGAGGGGAGTTTTTGCCACAGGAGCCTGGTGAAGCTCCATGAGGTAAATTTTCCGATATTGTGGGGCCCCCATAACTGGATCTCTCTGGAGTTTTTACCACATAGAGTTGTTCATATTGATCCTCCAGCTGTTCACCAGTTACGGTTTGAGTTTTTCTACTCCAGCACTGGTTCCAAAGTTGGCGTCAGTTTCTGTAAGCCATGAAGTACTATATTCACTTCACTGTGTCTCCAGTCCTGGGGGCAGAGGTTTGCTCTGTGTTCCCCCCTCAGTTTCAACTCCAGAAAGAATTGTTGATTTGTTAGTCTCTTCAGCTTTACATTTGTTGTGAAGATTAATGGTATTCTATTAATTTGTTATTAAGATTGTTATTATCGTAAAGTAATTACTGATTACTTCCAAGCTTCTTACATGCAGAAATAGGAACCTGAATGTGTTTCTAAAACTGTCTTCTCATTGCCTATGTGGACAGTTAAAAGGATTTTTCTTCACAGGGATGTGATCGTGATGAATTGTGTTAGTAGAGTTCTAATATTGAGCTTTTCTCTATTCATGGAATAGACTCAGAAAGTTCCTTCTTGGTCTTCACAGTCTGTTTCTCTTCCTGTGTAAAATCTGTACTTGTTTCTTTTATCCTTTCATTCTCTTAGGTTCATTTGGTCTGCTGGATTCAGGTACCATTGAAATTCTGATAATTTCCAAATCTGTATCTTCAGCTTTCCTCTCTCCTGAACCTCTGGAACCATATTCCCAGTTGCCAGTTGGACATTCCCACATATGGAACCTCAGATGTTTCACACATGATGTGTCCAACTCTATGTCACTTTTGGTTATCATATTTTATTTTTTTTACAAATTTCACTTCACAACACCAGTGCAAACTAGCTGGGATCACGGCAGATAACTTGGAAGTAAAACTCCCCTTCTTACCCTCTTGCACAGCAAATTGGAACCAAAGCCTGTTTGTACATTTTCTCCTTTTCAGAACTGCTTCCCTCTTCCATTTTCTCACTACTCTGTGTTCTGATGTAGGTGGTCATCTGTCTTCCTCTTTTCCTCCCTTCTGACTTTCCGTTAAGCCCTTTCCCATTCGCTTTCTCAGGGATGGCTGTTAAAATGCCAATATGGTCATGTAACTTTTCTGTTCTTACTGGACCTCCTTATTTACACCCTGTTTGTGAAGTGGCTATGTTCACCCTGGGTGGACACAGTCATTTTTTGGCCTGTAGAAAGGAAATTTTGAGATGCCAGTGTATATGCTTTTAATTAAGTATACTCACCCTTTTGTATCCACAAGTTTTGCATCTATGTATTCAACCAACTTCATATTGAAAATATTCCCACAAAAATAGATGATTGTTTCTATACAGAGCATGTATAGAAATTTTTCTTGTCATTATTTCCTAAGCAATACAGTATAACAACTATTTATGTAGCATTACATTGTATTCAGTATTATATGTAAGCTAAAGATTTAAAGTTCAGTCATGCATGGCTAAATGATGGGAATACTTTCTGAGAAATATATCTTTAGGTAATTTCATTGTTTGGTGAACATCGTAGTTTACAAAAACCCAGATGGTACGTATATTTGTATTTATACGTTTTTGGTATATGGGGAACCAAATGGCCCAGAACCATTATTGAATATCATTTTCTCCACTCGATCTGCAATGCCAATATCAGGGTTTTTTTGTATGTTTCATCATAATCTTATGGGACTACTGTGATATACATGTTTCATCATTGATTGAAATGTCATTATGCAGCCCATGACTGTATACAGGAAGATGTGCATAAGTTATATGCAAATACTATACCAGTTTATATAAGAGAGTTACAAAATCTGTGGATTTAGGTGACGGGGGTATCCTGGAATCAGTCCCCATGGATACTGAGGAATGACTGTAATGTAAAAATACAGATGCATGTCATTTTTTGAAATTAGGTCAAATATTTAAATGCAGAATCACTGCATAATCAATTACTTAAATATTGCATTTAACTTTCATCACTGCCCAGGAGCATTCATCTAGGCATGGTGCTGTCCATAGATCCATTAACGTGGTGTTTGTTCTTATTGCCTTTGTGAGTAGACTTCTGATATTGTCTCATAGTCATGAGAACTCATGGTTCACGTGGAAGAGCTAAAAATCTGATTTTTCAGTAAAGTGGTACCTCATGATGCAAAATAAACAAAATATATTTTCTCTCTCTCATCCCAGTCTGCATTGAACTTGTGTCTCAATTAGTTCACCTAAACATTATTCCCAGTATGTGTTTATACTTATATATTCATGACCAGATCATGAGCTCCTTGGAGCAGAATTTTATTCATCATTGTCTTTCTTTTTTTAAGAGCGAGGGTCTCTGTTGGCCAGGCCGGAGTGCAGTGATGTGATCATAGCCTGCTGCACCCTCAAACTCCTGGGCTCCAGCAATCTTTCAGCCTCAACTCAGAGTGGCCAGGACTACAGGCGTGCAGCATTAAGTCTAATTTTTAAAAAAAATGTTTGTAGAGAGAGGGTCTTGCATTTTGTTTATACTTCTTATCCCTAGGAACAAGGGTGGTTCTAGATCTTCAAGGTGAATTTTGTAATATTTTATTAATTTACAAGTTATTACAGTGGAAGCATATTTCTATTGTGATTATTCCTTCTCCCAGCATAAACAGTACAAAACAAGCTACATCTTATGTAAAATACATATAAGACACATGGATACACAAAAGGATGAATTCCCAGATTCTTGTTTTTTTGACCCTGGATTGATGTCTTGACTTGAGGAAAAATGTGCCATTACAGGGGTTGGTGTCCTTTGAAGATGTGGCTGTGCACTTCACCTGGGAGGAGTGGCAGGACCTGGATGACGCTCAGAGGACCCTGTACGGGGATGTGATGCTGGAGACCTACAGCAGCCTGGTATCATTGGGTGCGTGAAACTCCTCAGTAACTCCCAGGAACATGTTTTCTTGGTGGTAAATTTAGGAACCCTTTTTAAGGTATAATAATATTTAGTTGTAAGATTCCAGTTGATGAAAAAGGTGTCACTGCTCTATAATGAAATGTTCAGATTGGCCCTTTCATTGCACAGTCCCTGAAGCTGTTTTCATTCTGAAAAGGATTTGACTTAGTGGTTTGATAAAGTCTTCCATTGTTTCTCATTACCAGGGCACTGCATTACCAAACCTGAGGTGATCTTCAAGTTAGAGCAAGGAGCAGAGCCATGGATGGTAGAAGAACCCCCAAAACAGAGACTTTCAGGTCAGTCAGTGAATACTGGGCAGGGAGGCCTGGAAGAGTAATATCCAGCAGATTTTGGTAGTGTTAACTTGTTTTCACCACTTTTTCCCCCCAGGTCTCAGACCTGAGGACAGTGGGTCTTCGTGCATTAAATGTGCATTATATAGTCCCCAGGGATAGCTCTCATGCATCTATTCCAGTCTTTTATTTTTTGAGCATCTTCTTCTATTTGTCGCAAATTCAGTCCCTGCCATCCATTCCTTAGGCCTTTTTCTTTGTTATTTATTTTCTCAGTTTTCTCTGTTTTCCCCTTTTCCTCTATTCTGATGTAATATCTTTAAAAAAATTTTTAGACATTCATGCATTTATTTATCCTTTGAATATATCTTAAGCAGTTTTTAAGAATCAGTGATTATAACAGTGATGATGAAAATAGTGTTTCTCTTTCCTATAGCTTTTTTCTTCTTGTTTTATTTTCCATTAAATAGATGGTGCTTGCTCTGTTTCTCAGACTCAAGTGCAGTGGCATGATTATAGTTCACAGTGACCATGAACTCCTGGGCTCGAGTGTTCCTCACACCCTAGTCTCCGAAGTAGCCAGGACTACAGGTGTGTACCACCACACCCGGGTAATTTTTTATTGTTTATAGGGAGGAGGTCTTGCTATATAGCCCAGGCTGGTCTGTAACTTCTGGCCTCAAGTGATCCTTGTAGCAAGAACCCCACCTAAAAAAAAAATTTTAGTTGAGTATGTGACATGTGTTTATAGTCCCAGTTTTTATGCTTGGGAGGCTTAGGTGGAAGGATTGCTTGAACTAAGGAGTTTGAAGCTTCAGTGAGCTTTGATAGCAACACTGCACTCCAGCCTAGGTAACAGAGTAAGACCCTGTCTCAGAAAGAAATTATGAAGCTGAGGAGGAACCAGCATAGTGGGCTGGATAGAGGTGGTGCTGGACTTGGGAGGAGAACTAGGAGATTCTGGGTCCCAAGTCCAAGAAAACCAATTATTTCCTGTTGAAGGGCTCAGATTTCTGTTTGAGAGTGGAGTTTGTAGTTCCATTTGAAGATGAGAAATGTATAGGAGACTTCATTTTTATATGAAACTGTGTGCCTTCTGAAACTCCAAAATGCAAAATAAAACCCTTCAGAAACGATGTATTATCAAGCAGGAGTGTGTGAGTGGAGAAGGTCAGGGCTGTTGATCTCAGAATGAACCAGAAATACATTTTTCCAAGTTAATGGGCACAGCCTGGGTTGCAGAACCAAATCTTTCAGATCGCCAGTATGGTAGACGGGAGCTTCTGAGCTTTATGGTTCTTAGAAGCAGAGGATGTCATGTTGATTAGGAATTTGCCAGGATCTGTCTTTGTTTAACATGGGGAGTAAGAGATTTTCTGTTTGGAAAACTCCAGACACCTATAACCATTCTCAGAGAAGAGTGAAAGGTTAACATAGAGGCAAAATCTTGTTCATAAGCTACTTCCCTGCTTAGGAGATGGAAAACAAAAAAGAATAATGAGAAAATACCAGCTATTGAAACACCCACTATTGTTATATGAATAAATAAAACAGAAAAAAAGAGGCAAAACAAATGATACGAATGACAGATAATGAGCACTTATTAAAATCTGTGAGTAGGAAGTATGTGCATAGTATTACCGAATAATTCTTTGTGAAATAGAACAGGAAAACTTCAAAATGTAACAAAAAACTCAATTTAACATTAGAAAATATATTGATTTAACTTACTGCATTATGTCAGTAAGAACAGGAGCCATATGCATTTTTATCAAATCTTACTCCACTAGGATAGGAAGTTTTGTTTACCTTTACACGAGCATTCTGTAAGACATGCTCATGGGTGCTTCATGGATACTTTTTCCTCATGTCAGCTCTCCAGACTGTTGATGACCTTATTGAAAGGAGCCAGGAAAGTCATGATAGATTTTTCTGGCAAGTCATAATCACCAACAGCAACACATCAACTGAGGAGAGAGTTGAATTAGGAAAAGCATTTAATTCGAACTCAAACCATGTTTCAAATCTGATTGTAAATAATGGAAACTGTTTAGGAATGAAGCCAGAACATGCTTTTCCCTATTAAGCATGATGAGATGCAGTCTGGAGAGAAACGTCATGTTCCTGATATAACTGAGAAATCCCACAGACATCATGAGCATCTCACTCAGAATCACAAGATTCAAACTGTGTTGCAACCTGTTAGATGTAATAAACAAGGGAAAACCTTCAACACAGAGGCAGTATTCTTTATACATAAGAGGGTTCATATAGAGCAGACCTTTGGTAAATATAATGAATATGAGAAAGCCTGTGATAACTCAGCTCATATTGTGCAAGGGATAACTCAGGTAGGGCAGCCAACTGGGTGTAGAAAGTTTAACTTCACTAAACATCAGCAAACACACACAGGAGAGAAACGTTGTGAATGTGAGAAGCCCTTCGTTAGTAAACCAGACCTCATGATACATCACAAGATGCCTGCAGAGAAAAACCTTCTGTGTGTGACTGGCGTGAAAAATCATTCAGCCGTAAGTCAAGCCTCACTGTCCATCAGAGGATTCACACGGGGGAAAAGCCCTATGGATGTGACCATGTGAAAAATCATGTAGCCATAACTCAAGCCTCACTATCCCTCAGAGAACTCACAGGGGAAAAGCCCTATGGATGCAATGCATGTGGAAAAACCTTTCACCATAAGTCATTCCTCAGTGTGCATCAAAGAACTCACACAGAGGATAAACCCTACAAATGTATTGAATGTGGAAAAAGTTTTCACCATAAGTCATTTCTCACTTTACATCACAGAACTCACTCAGGGGAAAAGCCCTATAAATGTAATCAATGTGGAAAAACCTTTAGCCAGAAGTCATACCTCACAATACATCATAGAACTCACACAGGGGAAAACCCCTATGCATGTGACCATTGTGAAAAATCATTTAGCCATAAGTCAAGGCTTACTATCCATCAGAGAACGCACACGGGAGAAAAACTCTATGAATGTAATGAATGTGGAAAACTTTATCAATAAGTTAAACCTCAGGATACATCAGAGAATTCACACAGGGGAAAAACCCTATGAATGCAATGAATGTGGAAAACCCTTTGACCGTAAGTCCTTCCTCGCTGTCCATCAGAGAACTCACACAGGGAAAAAACCATATGAATGTAATGAATGTGGGAATACCTTTCACCGTAAGTCATTCCTCTCTGTTCATCAGAGAACTCATACTGTGGTAAAACCATATGAATGTATTGAATGTGGAAAAACATATAGCCACAAATCATACCTTACAATACATCACAGAACTCACACAGGGGAAAAACCCTACGAATGTAATGAATGTGCAAAATCTTTTTACTGTAAGTCATTCCTAAATATACATCAGAGAACTCACAATGGCGAAAAACCCTATGAATGTAATGAATGTGAGAAAACCTTTATCAATAAGTTAAACCTTAGGATACATAAGCGAACTCACACGGGGGAAAGACCCTACAAATGTAATGAATGTGGAAAAACCTTTCATCAGAAGTCAAATCTCAGCACCCATCAGGGCACTCACGCAGGGGAGAAACCTTATGAATGTAACGAATGTGGAAAAGCCTTTCATCGCAAGTCATTCCTCACTGTACACCAGAGAACTCACACGGGGAAAAGCCATATCAAAGTAGTGAATGTGGAAAAACGTTTTGTCAGAAATCTTACCTTATTATACATCACAGAATTCACATCGGGGAAAAGCCCTATCAATGTAATGAATGTGGAAAATCCTTTCATCAGAAGGCAAATCTCCAGAAGCATCAAGGTATTCACACAGGGGAGAAACCCTATGAATGTAGTGAATGTGGAAAAACCTTTAGTCAGAAGTCAGTCCTCACTGTACATCATAGAACTCATACAGGGGAGAAACCTTTTGTCACAAGTCAAACCTCAATACGCATCAGGGTACTCACTCAGGAGAGAAACCCTATGAATGTAATGAATGCAGGAAGACATTTTACCATAAGACAGTTCTCACTATACATCAGAGAACTCACACAGGTGAGCAACCATTTGAATATAAAGAATGTAGGAAAACTTTCTCCCAGAAGTCTGGCCTCATTATACATCAGAGAACACACCTTATGAATGTAAGGAATGTGGAAAAACCTTTTGCCAGAAGTCACACCTCAGCAGGCATCAGCAAACTCATATAGGGGAGAAATCTTACATAGCTGAGGCAGGCTATGTGTTTCCTCAAAATCACTCTTTTTTCTCTTGAACACGCAGCCTGGATCTCTCTGGCTACTGTTACTATAGATTCCTCCATGCTCTGTCTAGGAGAATATGGACACAAGTGGTGAATATACTTTCAGGCCTTCCAACAAGAAGGTCTTAACCTAGGCTTAAGATACTCAGTAAGCCATGCTGCAGCAGATGTACTGTCATGCAGGCTTTCCTGTTCCCATTAAAAATGTGAAAAAGCACACTTCGCACTTGAACGTCACAGATACGGCTGTTTTCCTGGAACCTCATGCCAACCTCTGCCAGTTTCAAACATTTCTTCTGCAACTTTCTAACTTCTCTTTGCCTCCATGGAATTGAACAGAGTTAGGGCCTTTCTCAGGATCAAACTTTGTCTCAAGGGAATATTGGGGCTGGTTTGATCTTCTCTGCAGACCATTCAAGCTTTCTCCATATCAGTAAAAAGGCTGCTTTGTATTTTTAAAATCATTTATGTGTTTCCTGGAGTAGCACCTGTAACCTCCTTCAAGAACTCGTCCTACGCATTTACAACTGGGCTAACTGATGCAAGAAGCTTAGCTTTGACCTGTCTTAGCTTTCAACACGCCTTCCTCACTAAGCTTGATTATTTCTACTTTTTGATTTAAAGTGAGATGCGGAACACTTCTTTTCACTTAAACACATAGTGGTTACTGCAGAGTTAATTGGTCTAGTTTCATTTTTGTGTCTTGGGGAATAGGGAGGCTGGAAGAGAGAAATAGAGACAGGGAAATGGCTAGTCAGTGAAGCAGTCGGAACACATAACATTTTTCTATCACATTTGCTGTCTTACATAGAGTTGTGGCACCCTAAGACAATTCCAATAGTAACATCAAAAATAACTATCACAGATCAACTGATAACAGATACGATGACTAGAAACTTTAGACCATTGGTATTCAAAGTGATTGTCCAGTTGGATTAATATTTGCCATACTGTTTTCACTCCCATCGTGTTTTGTTCTTGCTTTGTCATCCACTCTTTTGCTGCCTTTTATGGAGTTAATTGATGATTTTATATGATTTTGTTTTCTCTGGTTAGTTTTTTTTTTAGACAGTCACCCAGGCTGGAGTGCAGTGGCGTGATCATGGCTCTCTGCAGCCTCTACCTCCTGGGTTCAAGTGATCCTTTCACCTCAGCCTCCCAAGTAGCTAGGACTGCAAAAAACCATACCTGGCTTTTTATTTTCTTTAGAGACGGGGTCTCTGTGGCTAAGGCTAGTCTCAAACTCCTGGATTCAAGCCATCTTTCCACCTTGGCATGAGCCGCAGTACCTGGCCTGTTTTCTTTCTTAGCATTTTTATACTTTGTTTTTAACTAGTTGCCCTGGAGTTTGCAATATACACTTGCAACAAATTCAAGTCCACTTTCAAAGAGGGCTGTACCAGTTCACAGTTATTTCAACTGCCTTCTAATAAAAATGTACTACCAGTTTCTCATATTCTCATCTCTTATTGTTGCCATTTGTTTCACTTATATCACATATATGAACGTATGTAGCCTGTGTGTATATTAAAAGTATATAATCGCATACATTGTTATTATATACAAACTGTTATATGTTAGCTAAATTAAGAATAAAAAGTAAGCATTTTACCACTGTGTATTCCTTCTCTAATGTTCTTTTTAAAATGCAGATTCTGTTTTCAGATGTGTAAGATAGTGTTTAACATTTCTTACATCACATTTCTGGGAACAAGTTTCCTCAATTTTTGTTTGTCCATGGAATGTTTTATTTCTCTTTTAATTTTGAAAGATGATCTCACAGGGCACCAAAATCTAGGTTGATTTTTTTTTTCCTCTCAGCATGTTTACTATTCCATTGCACTCTCTTCTTGCTTTCATGGTCCTCAGATGTTGACTGTAATTCTTATCTTTGTTCTCTTGGTAGGTAAGATGTTATCCACTCCATCTTTGGTTCCCTTTTAGAATTTATAGCTGGAAAATGTTATGCTGTAGGTGTAGGTTTTTGGCTTTTATTTTACCTGGTGTTCCCTGAGCTTCCTGGATCTTTGGTTTTGGGTCTGACATTAATAGTGGAAGTTGTTAGACGTTGTTACAAATGTTTCTTCTATTTCTCTCTTCTTCTGGTATTCTCATTACTGTATGTCACACCTTTGTAGCTGTCCCACAGTTCTTGGATATTATGTTCCATTGTTTTCAGTTTTAAAGTTTCTTTCAACGTTTCCAGAGCTCAGAGACCCTTTCCCTCTTTGTGTCCAGGCTACTGATAAGCCAACTAAAGACATTCTTCAGGTCTGTTGGGGTATTTTTTTCTCTACTGTTTCTTTTTTGTTCTCTCCTTGGACTTCTGTCTCTGCTTACATTGCCCGTCTGTTCTTGAATGCTGTCTGCTTGTTCATCAGAGCCCTTAGCATATTACTCAGATTTTTAAAAATCCATGTCTGATTTTAATATCATAGGTGTGTCTGGTTCTGATACTCTGTCACTTCAACTTGTGTTTTTTGCCTTGTGGTATACCTTGTATTTTTTCTTTATTCCCAGATATGATATACCAGGTAAAAGGAACGACTGTAATGGTTATCAGTATTTATTAAGATTGTACAAAATTTACAACCTTGCACAAAGTCCATGTCAACGTTACACAAAAAATATTTCTGTAAGGACATCCACCCAGTACATACTGCCTGTCCAACCACGGACTGGTATCACTGTTAATGATTTTTGTAGCCAAGGATAATTATTTCAAAACAATTATGTAACTGTCCTGTTTTTCCTTTGAAAACCTTTGTCTTTGATGTAATTTGGGTGTTTGTCCTCTCAAAATCTCATGTTGAAATGAGTCCCCAGTGTTGGAGGTGGGGTCTGGGGAGGTGACTGGATCATGGGGGCGGGTCCTTCATGAATGGTTTAGCACCATCCCCTGGGTGTTAACTAAGTTCTGACTCTGAGTTCATGTGAGATCTGGTTGTTTAAAAGTGTGTGACGGCCAGATGTGGTGGCTCACGCCTGTAATCCCAGCAGTTTGAGAGGCTGAGGTGGGCGGAGCACTTGAGATCAGGAGTTTGAGACCAGTCTGGCCAACGTGGCCAAACCCCGTCTCTACTGAAAATACAAAAAAGTAGCCAAGTGTGGTGGCACATGCCTGTAATCCCATCTATTCAGGAGGCTGAGGCAGAAATCACTTGAACCCAGGAGACAGTTTGCAGTGAGCTGAGATCGAACCACTGCACTCCAGCCTGGGAGATAGAGAGACAGTCCAAAAAAAAAAAAACAAGGGTGTGGCACCTTCACCCTCCCTCTCTTGCTCCTGCTCTCACCATGTGTAAATGAGTAATGTTTAAATTACTCTGCCATGAGTAACTCAGCCTCGTATTTCTTTATAGCAGTATAAAAATCCAGCACAGTCTTTCTCTCTTCCTGCATATGCTCATAGTTTACTATGGCAGGCATACTTACATTGCAATGGTGTATTCCCACACGAGTGTATTTTAGAGAGACTCTCTGTTTCTTGTTTAGGTTGGCGGTGCCAGCTGATCTCAGAAATATTGGAAAAGAGAAGCAAAACTGTGGCCAGCCATGTCTCACTAACAGTTGAACAGGCAGGCCCCCATGACGTTGTTTCCACACTGACTGAACGGTCGGGTTAAATATTAAAGGCCGAAAGAACAGTGGCCTTATACAAAGGCTGGAATGTAACCAAAGCCCAACAGACATCCTGCCTAGGCCGTTCCCGGGCCTTGAAGCCGGACAAGATAACAAAGAAATTCTTAACATTCCTCATACCAGGATGTGTTTAGGATTTTAAAAGTTTTATTGGGTGTCTGAAGAAACTCCCCAGACGACAGTGTGAGACTCTGTCTGAAAAACAAAGAGAGAGAAAAAATAAATATAAGCCACCTAGAGTAGAAAAGAAGTGGGCCAGGCGTGGTGGCTCACTTGAGGTCAGGAGTTCGAGACTGGTCTGGCAACATGGTGAGACCCCGTCTCTACTAAAAATATGAAATTTAACTGGGCGTGGTGATGTGTGCCTGTAAACTCAGTGACTCAGAAAGCTGAGGCATGAGAATCACTTGAAACCAGGAGGCCGAGGTTGCAGTGAGCTGAGACTGCACCACTGCACTCCAGCCTGGGCAACAGGGCCAGACTCCATCTCAGTAAAATAAAATAAAGCAAAATAAAATGAAAAGAAGTGAAACTGGAAAAGTTCCCTTATCCCCCTTGCAGGGCATGCAACGGGGGTGTGGCTTCTTTGGTACCCCGACATTCAAACCTCTGGGGGGAGCATGCAGACAGGCAGGTTGTGGGTCTCCAACTCCACTGCAGTGTCTAGGGGTGAATGTTTACAGCTCCTGAAGCCCCAGCAGGGTTACGGGGTGCTCTTTTAGTTTAGCCATCCCTAGGTGGCTTGTGTTCCTCAATTCAACTAGACCCTCTGCCTTATTGCAAGGACAGAGGGCTTTCTGTATCCTGGAGTTTCTTGCTTTGGTGTACCGGAAGAGTCAGTCACACGTGGGCTTGGAGAATGAGTGCGAGGTTTTATTGAGTGGAAGTTCTCATCAGATGGATGGGAGCCAGAAGGGGGGCCGACTCGGAAGGTGGTTTTCGCCTGGAGTCAGGCAGCTCAGAGGCCTGGGATCTCCTCCTGCCACCCCAGCCAAACTCCGCGTTGTTTCTCGGGTGGATGACCGGCCGGCCTGCTGGCATCTGTCGGGATGCTCTTCTGCCTGCATCCCTGCATCCTCTTTATGTCCAGTCGCTGTGTTGTCTTCTGCTGATGCATTCCCCTCCACGTCCAGCCACTTGTGTTTCTCCCTGCTAGGGTCTTGGGGTTTTTATAGCACAAGATAGGGGCCTGGCAGGCCAGGGTGGTCTTGGGAAACGCAGCATTTGGGGAGGAAAGCAGAAATGCCTGTCCTCACCTAGGTCTGTGGGCACAGGCCTCCGTGGGGTGAGCCCTAGCCAGGGATAACACCTTCCTCTACCCAGCACTTCCCTGTCCCCCTTCCATATCAGAAGTACAATTATCTTTATTCACAGACGACATGATCTCATAGTTAGAAAATCATTAAAAATTCACTGAAAACTGTTAGAACCAATAAACAAGTTTAAGAAATAACAGAATACAGATCAATATATAAAAATGAATTTTATTTCTGTACACAAGGAATAAACAATCCAAAGATGAAATTAAGGAAGCAGTTACAGTTACAGTAGAATTAAAAGCAAAATACTTAGGAATAACTTACCAAAAAAAGTGTAAACTTAAACACTGAAAACTCAATACATAGCGAATGTCAGAAGCACCATGGTATCATCCGTGGGCCTTAGCTCCTTGGCTCTGAGGAGTTTATCTTCACATAGAAAGGAAAGGGATTGTATTCTTGGCTTTACTGTTATTAGAGGTGAGCTCAGGGTGAGATCTATACATTCAAATGTGTATTACTCTATCCATTTTTATGGATAGAAGACTGAGGCCCACAAAGAGAGGGAATGACAATCCATATCGTAGAAGGTGAAATATCAGGCACTGATTTCCCCTATGTAACCCCCACCAATTACCCTGTATTTAAAGGATTCCCAGATACCGTACCAATAGGTGTTCAAGAGAGAGGCCTGAGATCCAGGTGTCTGAGGAAAGAAAGCTAGGAATGCCAAAGTCTCAGGCAAGAGTGCCCTGGGAAGATCAAGGCTGACTTCGCTGGATCTGCAGAATAGTCACTGAAGGCAATTGTAGGGTCAGAAAAGACAGATCAACTTGAAAAAGGCAGGGCATACATTAGGAAAAGAGAAAACCAGGGATAGGCCTTGGGCAAGAGTCAAGCTTCTCACACCCTCTATCCACCCATCCCTAAGCTTTATTCCCTTTCACCCAACCCCATTCTGCTTCTTAAGCCCATATCAACCCTGATCACTCAAATTGGGCATTTCCCTGTTTGAAGAGGAACTTCAGTGGTAGTGGAAACTCTGAGGAACCCCTGTGCCTAGATTGTAGCAGAAAACAGGAAAAAAGGGGGCAAAGTTCAGGTCCATCTCACACAAACAAGAAGTAAAGATTAGATTGATACACGGGTGGATGGATCTTGGGGAATCTCTGGCGAATAAAATTCAGACACTGGTAGTGTAAATTGGCCAATGACTCTGGCATGCACCTACCCTATGACCCCGCTATTGTATTGCAGTGTATACCCTAGAGCATTTTTCCAACTGTGTAATAAAATCCACTGAAGCTCACACCTGTAATCCCAGCACTTTTGAAGGCCAAGGTGGGCAGATCACTTGAGGTCATGAATTTGGGAGCAGCCTGGCCAACATGGTGAAACCCCGTCTCTACTAAAAATACAAAAATTAGCCAGGTGTGGTGGTGCACGCCTGTAGTCTGAGCTCCTGGGAAGGCTGAGGCAGGAGGATCGCTTGAACCCGGGAGGCAGCGGCTGCAGTGAGCCGAGATCTCGCCACTGCACTCCAGCCTGGGTGACAGGGCGAGGATCCATCTCTCTCTCTCTCACACACACACACACACACACACACACACACACACACGGTGTTTGTTCTGTAACAGCAACACCTATATCAGAACTTAAAAAAAAGGAAGGTTACTTAGTAATGCAATCGACTAGTTGGCCCTCATTCGAATTTTCCCGTCATTCCCACAATATGCCTGGTTGTCAAACCGATTTAATAATCAGATTCCACGTCTGTCAGGCGGATAGACGCCAATCGCGATCCATCCTCGGCTCCTGCTTGGAACAGAACTTCCCGCCTGAAAACCGCAAGGTGTCATGGGAAATGCAGTCTCGGCTTCCAATGACGTCACAGCACAGGACGGTGGGAAGGGCCTTTTGGATTCCTTTGCGCATGCGCCCCCCCCCCCACTTCCGCCTGAGAATCTCGGCTCTTGCTGCCCTGAAGAGGCTGCTCTGGAGGCCGTGAGGCTGGTGTCTTCGTCCCTGCTGGTGGGTGGTGGGATGAAACAGGAACCGGCGGGCTTGGGGGCACCCTAGGGAGACGGGACCGACGTGCCACAGTGGATGGGAGCAGAGGCGTGGGCACATCTCGGGCAGGGGGGACCGGACGTGCAGGTGAGTGCAGCGGACTCGGGCGGGAGCTGACAGGGCGGCGCTGTGGGGAGGGCGGGCGTGGGGTCCCGGCACTGAAGCCACTTCCAGAAGCGCCGGAGAGGCGGGGCGAGGCCGGTGGCGCGGGGACGGGGTCTGCAGGCCGCTGGAGCCTGGAAGGTCTGCGGGGAGGTCGCGCCCGGCGCTGCACGGACCTTGCGGTAACCTGCGCGGCGTTCGGTGCACCCCCCTGTACGGTCAGCATACGCACAGTTTTAGGGAGATGCCCCTCGTTCCCAGAGTGGCGCGTGCACACCGTCTTACTACTTGGCGACTGTATTCGTGGGGTTTCCCGGTGTCTCTTCAGCAAGTGAAGATTCTGCTTGTGTCACCTTCCTACCCGTCCCGTCCCCACTTTAGTTTGTAGGAGTTTATACAAGATTTGGTTTCTAGGGAAGATGGGGTCTCAGATGATGGTCCTGTTTTCTTTGTAATGAAGTAGGTGTTACAAAGTTTGGAGGAGGGCACCCTTTAAGGAGTCCCACCTAAACACCCCTCTGGACTAACTCCCTCTGTGGTACCTCAAAGCGGAGGAAGTGTTACAGGTGAAGAGCCCAGCTTGTATGACCCACGCAATTGTTTTCCCACTCCTCAGAGTGCCCAAGGTTTGGTTGGTAATACCTTCTCCAGTAGCTCTCAAAGACTGGGTGGTAGCAGAAGGTTTGGACCAACATTCAGAAGGAAGAGGGGAATTTGGCTGAGAATGACAGGCAAGGGCCAAGGAGATGTTACTTATTGGAGGGGACTTAACAGTGGTCCAAGGTGGAAAAATAACCTGTTATGCCTGAGAGGATCTGTTTGGAGTACTCTGTAAAGACACTTTCGTTTCCTTCAGTCTTTTCTCATTGTTTCCAGTGACTGAGCTTTCTTCGAAGTAGTCTAGGCTGGGCGTGGTGGTTCACACCTGTAATTCCCCAACTTTGGGAGGCCGAGGTGGGGGAAATCACCTGAATTCAAGAGTTCGAGACCAGCCTGGCCAACATAGTGAAACCCCATCTCTACTAAAAACACAAAAATTAGCTGATGGTGCGCACCTGTAATCCCAGCTACTTTGGAGGCTGAGGCAGGAGAATCGCTTGAACCCGGGAAGCAGAATTGCAGTGAGCCAAGGTCATGACACTGCACTCTAGCCTGGGCGACAGTGCGAGACTCTGTCTCAAAAAAAAAAAAAAAGTAGTCTAGGCAGAGACAGGAGGATCATCTGAGGTCAGCAGTTCAAGACCAGCCTGGCCAACATATAGTGAAACCCTGTCTCTACTAAAAAATTAAAAAATTAGCTGGGTGTGGTAGTGCACACCTGTAGTCCTAGCTACTTGGGAAACAGGCAAGAGAATCGCTTGCACCCAGGAAGTGGAGGTTGCAGTGAGCTGAGATTGTGCCAGTCTACTCCAGCCTGGGCAACAGAGTGAGACTTCGAGTTTAAAAAAAAAAAAAGATGTATCACCAAATTTAGTATCTAGTGATATGCCGAACCTCCCTCTATCCTAGTCCTGGTAGTTCAGTAAGGGTTTGCCAAAGTATTTCTACCTTATGAGAAAAATGAAAAGAATTTGGCTTTGAGGAGCTGTGACATACCAGGGTCACGTGATGTATAGATATTATGCATCCTGACTTTTTGGCAGGTGTTACTCATTTTGCCTCAGCTAAGTCAAAACTGTTTCCTTTTGAAAGTTTTGTTGACACTGAAGCTAAGAACAAACATTGCTTTAAAGTACTTTCCCAGCCCTCCCCGCCTGCCCACCGCTCCCTCCACAAAAAAATTAAAGTACCTTCCCTTGCCATTGGGAGGCCAAGGCAGGAGGATTGCTTGAGCCCAGAAGTTTGAGAATAGCCCGGGCCATACAGGAAGACCCTATGTGTTCATTAAAAAAAAAAAATTAAACATTTAGCTGGTTGTGGTGGCATGCACTTGTGGCCCCAATTGCACTTGAGCCCAGGGGGCAAAGTTATAATGAGCTGTGGTTGTGCCACTGCACTCCAGCCTGGGTGACAGAGCGAGACTCTGTCTCAAAACCGATCAGCCAACCAGAAACATTTCCTTAATCATCGCTATTCTTTTTCATCCCCAACTCTTTTTGTGAATTATGTGACCTCAAGGGTAAATAACACAAGTGTTTCCCACTTAGTGTCAGTAATCTGAAATTATAAATTCTGTAGGAAAACAATAGCATATTTTACTTATTTAAAAAGAGAAGATTAGACTGTGTCCCACTTCAAACCAATATCTTAAAATGCAAGTAGAATACAGCACAATGCTCACTTGTAAGAGATCCTTTTTGTGTATTTTGTTTTTTAAAGCCAACAGATTTTTTTTATGATGTAAAGAACCTCAAAACACAGTTTACTCGTATGCAAACAGTTGCTTTTTACGATTCACATCATCTCCTGGCACCAGCAGTCTCACTGATTTCCATGAAGTTGGCATTTATTGTGATTTGCAAAACTTCGACATGAGGTTGTGATGTTCTAATGATAGTATTTGACAAGTAATTTCACATTAGCTCCTTCACGTGGTTGTCTTAAAAACATTGCGTTCAGGTGGCTTAGGTGTATCAGTGTTCTCTGTGAAAAGAACCAATCAAAACTCACTGGCTTGAAAAGAAACAACTGTTTTATTTGATTGAGGTTCGACTGATTCACATTTTGGCATGTGTTCACCTGGGCATTTCCTATGCTAATGTTGTCTGGATCACAAATGAAGCTTTAGTCATCTGGTGCCTTTACTCACACGTCTGGTGGTTCATGCTGACCTTTGTCTAAGAAGGGAAGCACCAGTGGGCAAGTACTTTTCCAACCTATATTTTCATCATATTTTCTAATGTCCCATTCTGCCAAAGCAAGTCAAATGGCAAAGCCCCATTTGTTATCAGCATACTATATGAGGTCTTAGATACAGGGAGACATGTCATTAGGAAACATTACTAAAATAGTGTATCACAAGAAATATACAATATGTACATTTTCACCCCTGTATAATATAATTGTGGGCAAAGAATGTTGGCTTGCAAGATGCGTACTTTCCATGATGCTTAGGTATATAAAAGCAAGATGTGTTCTAGTGGAAACACCTGTATGAAATCATGTAGAATCTCTTTATTAGCAGTGAAATAGTTAATGCAGCCCAAGTATATTTTACAATATTAATTTCATTGAAGACTAAATGTATCTTTCTTTTGTTTAAATTATTGTTTCTTTGGGTAAATTAGTTCCTAAATCAGTAGGTAATATATGTTTTCATTAACCCAAAAATAAATTGTATGTATCTCTACCAGTTAATGTACTTGTGGGTACATCTTCAGCAGGGTATTTGTTGCTCCTTTTTGAGGCGTGAATGACTATCTGTCACAGGGAGGTTTTTTTGTTATTGTTTTAGTCTGTTCCAGCTATTGTGTAGAGGGTTTTGGGCAGGAGAATCTAGGACCAAGCCACACCAGTTCTCCCTTAATCCACTCCATTCGATTTTTCTCCCAGCTATGCTTCCAGAGTGCTGTGTGCATTTCCAAGATCAACAATGAATAAATCTGTGGTGAGTTACTTGTTTATATATGTCTCACTTTGTTTTACATTGCATTTTTTGCCTTTATGGAGTCCATGGATTAAAATGGAAAAATAAAAATAAGTAATATTCAGGTTAAAGGAAATGCACATAAACAAAATAATGCTGGTGGGCCGGGTGTGGTGGCTCATGCCTGTAATCCCAGCACTTTGGGAGGCTGAAATGGGTGGATGACGAGGTCAAGAAATTGAGACCATCCTGGCCAACATGGTGATACCCCCATCTCTACTAAAAATACAAAAATTAGCTGGGCATGGTGGCGCTTGCCTGTAGTCCCAGCTACTTGGAAGATGAGGCAGGAGAATCACTTGAACCCAGGAGGTAGAGGTTGCAGTGAGCTGAGATCGTGCCGCTGCACTCCAGCCTGGTGAGAGAGCGAGACTCCATCTCAAAAACATAAAATAATGCTGGTATGTAAACATATGCAGGTTATAAGCCGTGGAACTTGACTACAAATGTGTCTCTGGTCTCTCTGATGGAACCTGCAAAGAGTGTGTGCTGCATTCTCGTGAGACAGGAAGACTTGCTGGCACCAAAGTCTGGAACACTGACTTCATTGGTCACAGAGATGACATAGTGGAAATTTTTTTTATTACCAGTCTGGAAATACTTGTAGCATTTGGCAGTAGAAATAGTCACTTAGTACTAAAGCACAACTTCCATGATGAGGTTTTTCTGGAGTTGCGAGAACAGTGTGGTCCCAGACAGCTTTTGGAAGGCCCTACCTGATTCATGGCTAAAACCTAGAACATCTGGAGGATTGAGTTGACCACAGGTCCTTACATAACCCCCCATACATTTCTGTCGGTTCATCTGTACATATAGAATTTGTAGCAGATTGTTCACAATTTTATTTTCTGACAAATGTTTCCACTGCTCACTTGCACTTTCATTCAATGTAGTCTTAATTGATTTATTCTAATGCTCACCATTAACCTAAATTATATGCAAATCCAATGGCTACTCTCTAGTCTGCCTTACTTGAATCTTGTGGGGTACAGTAATCCCCCTTATTCACAGTTTCGCTTTCTGTGGTTTCAGTTACCTGTAGTCAACTGTAGACAGAAAATACAATAAGATATTTTGAATATCTTGAATATTTTGACATTGGATATTTTGCACATTTTGAATATGTTGAATATGGTAGAATAAGATATTTTGAGAGGCCACATTCACATAACTTTTAGTATAGTGTATTAATTGTTCTTTTGTGTTACTGTTATTAATATCATACTGTGCCTGATTTTAAATTAAACTGTCAAGGGTATGTATATACAGGAAAAAACATAGTATATATAAGGTTTGGTGCTATACATAGTTTCAGGCATCTGCTAAGGGACTTGGATGTGTCCCCCATGGATAACGGGGGACTCCTGCGTTTCAAATTACTGTTCATGATCTTCTCCTGGAAATTCTTCTGTGTTAGTTTCTGTCATGACCTCACTGATGGTGCTTGTCTTTTTTTCCTGAATTCTTCTACTTCTCCTTTACATAGCTTATCCATGTATCCCATCCAATTCCCCATCTGTCAGTTCTCTCTGTGGTGTAGCAGTTGTGTTTCTCTCCAGCTTGGACTTCTCCGGCCTTCAGACCAGGGGTCTCCAACCCCCAGGCCATGGACTGGTACCAGTCCGTGGCCTGTTAGGAACTGTACTGCATAGCAGGAGGTGAGTGGCAGATGAGCAAGCATTACTGCCTGAGCTCTGCCTCCCGTCAGATGAATGGCGGCATTAGATTCTCATAGAAGCACAAACCCTATTGTGAACTATGCATGTGAGGGATCTAGGTTGCCTGCTCCTTATGAGAATCTAATGCCTGATGAACAGTTTCATCCCAAAACCATCCCCCCTCACACCCTGGTCTATGGAAAAATTGTCTTCCACAAAACCTGGTGCCAAAAAGGTTGGGGATCACTGCTGTAGGCCAAGGTTCAACTCTCCATTGAATGCATCTTTGTAGCTATCCAAAAGGCCACCTCAAGCTTAACAAATCCGAAATAAAAATTACATCCTTCTTTCTTCCTGTACGTATGGTATTAGATTAGAGAGTAATTAGATTCTACCTCTAAATAAGAGGAATAGTAAGAATCTTTAGCAGTCTTTAATAAACCACAGTTTTTCCCCTGGCCACAAATTATTTACTTTCCTCCCACATGCAAAATATGCTTACCTTTAGAGATAAGTATCCACCCATGGAACCAGCAGTACAAACAATGCAATAAACAACCTTTGCCTCTGAAAGTTTCTTCCTCCCCCTTCCCTGCTCCTTTTGGAATACAACCATTTGACATAAGTTACATTCTCTGTATTGGTCTGTTCTCCCATTGATATAAAGAACTACCTGAGACTGGGTAATTTATACAGAAAAGAGGTTTAATTGGCTCATAGTTCCATAGGCTGTAGGAAGCATGGCTGGGGAGGCCCCAGTAAACTTAAAATCATGGTGTAAGATGAAGGGGAAGCAGCCATGCCCTATGTGTCTGCAGCAGGAGGAAGTGGGTGGTGAAGGGGGAGGTGCTGTACACTTTTAAACAACCAGATCTCCTGAGAACTTTCTATCATGAGAACAGCAGGGACAAGTCTGCCCCTGTGATCCAGTCACCTCCCACCAGGTCCCTTCTCCAACCTTGAGGCTTACAATTTGACATGAGATGTGGGCGAGTACACAAATCCAAAGCATACCATCCTCTTAACAAATTTTTAAGTATACAATACAGTATTAACTACATGCATTGGTCTGTGGATTCGATATTTAGAATTTACTCATTGCATAACTAAAACTTACATCCTGTAACCAATACCTCCCCACTTACCCTCCCCCCTCAGACCTTGGTAACCACCATTCAGCTCTATGTTTTTATAAGTTTAACTGTGTTTATTTAAGTGGAGTTCCACAGGCTCTACAGGAAGCATGACTTCATTTGTGCTGGAGTAACAAAATACTTCAGACTTGGTAATTAATAACAGAAATTTATTCTTAACAGTTCTGAAGGCTGGGAAGTCCAAGATCAAAGCACTGTCATCTGGTGCCTGAGGAGAGACTTTTTCCTGCATCCTTACATGGTGGAAGGCAAAAGAGTGGCAGAGAATGAAGGCACTTGCAGTCCATTCAAGAGGGTCCTAGTTCATTCAAGAGGGAAGAGCCCTCACCTTATCACTCCCCTGAGGCCTCACTTTCTAATATTATCATCTTGGTGATTAGATTTCAACATATGAATTTTAGGGAAATACATACATCCAGACTATTGCAAATGGGATTATATAGTACTTTTTTTCTGTCTGGCTCATTTCTTTACTTACCACAATTATCTTCCAGGTATGTGCATATTGTTGCAAATGGCAAAATGTTCTTCCTTTTTAAGGCTGAGTAATGTTTCGTTACATGTATAGACCACCTTTTCTTTACGAATTTATTATTGAGAGTTCTTATTACAAATGGGGATGTGTTTTTTAATATTGATTTAATTTTTGTTATTAAAAACATTTTTAGATGGTTAGATTTTTAAAAAAATAAATGTACTTGTTAAGGCAGTTTTAATTTTACAGAAGAATTAAGAAGGACATAGATTTCCCGTATACCCTGATCTGCATATATATATAGCCTTCACCCATTTCAGAACCTCCCCCCACCGTAGTGGTACATTTATTAAAATGAGGAGCCTACATTGAGACATCATAGTTGTCCAAAGGCCATAATTTACATCAGGGCTTACTCTTGTGGTTTCACATGCTATGGGTTTGAGCAAATGTATAAGGACATGTATCCAGCCTGATAGTACCTCATAGAATACTTCCCTTGTTGTAAAAGTCATCCCTGCTCTTCCGGTTTATTACTTATTCCCTTAACCCTGCAAACCATCTCCAGCATTTTGCAGAAAGTTATGTAGTTGCAGTTATACAGTAGCTTTTTCAGACCAGCTTCTTCTACTTAGTAATAGGCATTTAAGGTATGCTTATCTTTTGAGGACAAGATAGCCCATTCATTTTAATGCTGAATTATATTTCATTGTGTGTACCATAGTTTTTCTATTCACTTACTGAAGGGCATTTTGGTTGCTTCCAAATTTTAATTATTTTGAATAAAGTTGCTATAAATATCTGTTTGCAGGTTTTTATGCTGTCATTGATTTTCACCTCCTTTGGGTAAATACCAAGGAGTGCAGTTGCTGTATCATATAGTAAGAATATGTTTACTTTTGTAAGAACAACCAAATTGTTTTCCAGAGTGACGATACTATTTTGCATTTCCACTATCAGTGAATGAGAGTTACTGTTACTCTGCATTCTCACTGGCAGTTGTCAGTACTCTAGATTTTGGCCATTCTACTAGGTTTGTAGCTGTATCTTGTTTTAATATATTATCCTAATGTTATACAATATAATGCATCCTTTTATATGTTTTTTCCTATATGTTTCTCATCATTGGTGAGGTATCTGTTACAGTCTTTGGTCTGTTTTATTAGGTGGTTTTCTTACTATAGAGTTTTAAGAGTTTTTGGAATGTTTTGTATAACTGTCTATCAGATGTGTCTTTTGCAGATATTTTCTCCCAGTCTGTGGCTTTTCTTCTAATTTTAATGGCATTGGCTTTTGTAGAACAGAACTTTTCAATTTTAATGAAGTCTTGCTTATGAATCATTTTTAGATGGATCTTGACAATGGTATTATATCTAAAAAGTCATTACCTTTCCCAAGATCATCTAGGTTTTTATTTTATTTTATTTTATTTTATTTATTTATTTAAATTGCATTTTAGGTTTTGGGGTACATGTGAAGAACATGCAAGATTGTTGCATAGGTACACACATGGCAGTGTGATTTGCTGCCTTCCTCCCCATCACCTATATCTGGCATTTCTCCCCAGCTCCCCACCCCTCGCTGTCCCTCCCCTATTTCCCCCCGACAGACCCCAGTGTGTGATGCTCCCCTCCCTGTGTCCATGTGTTCTCATTGTTGAACATCCATCTATGAGTGAGAACATGCGGTGTTTGATTTTCTGTTCTTG
>CAUYLG010072562.1:0-24896 GCA_963573385.1 Cacajao melanocephalus | reverse complement strand
ATTTATTAAATAACAAACAAACATATATTAAACATATTTTAAGCTTACTTTTCAAAATTAAGATATCCACTGGTTTGATTTAACTTAACTTCCTGCCTGTCTTACATAAGACTATATTTTTTTATTTTTTTTTTTTTTTTTTTTTTTCTGTTAACAAGCAGCCTCATATTAATCCCAGCATTGACTTATGTCATGCTAGAGAGGTCAGGAAGGAGAGTGCTACAAAGAAGAAAAAATACATTCTCTCATTGCATCTTCTCCCTAATCCTTCCTATGCCCATGTCACAACTCATCTGACTCCCTGGTCTTTGGGTGCGGGCTTTGAGCTAACTTTAATATGATTTCTAGCTTTTCTGGTTACTAGCTGAATGACTTTGGATAGGGAATTCAGTATTTTTAAGCCTGTAATTTCATTGTTGGCAAAATATGATACTGATACCTATCAGTACTGCATTGTTTCCTTTCAGGAAGGAGAGAAAATATACCTTAATTGCTTAACATCGTGTCTTAGCATGTGGTAGGTGTTTTATAGGGGACTTCTGCTGGTATTATGATCGTTAATGTTATTTTCTAGATTCTTTATGATCCAGAGAACTCTTACATATAGAAACATGAAGAAGGAAGAATAATCATATTGAAGCTGGAGCAAACAGGCTAAGCATGGCCGTGAAACTTTAATTTGAAAAAAGGTTTATTTTTCCCTAATGACCGGATAATTCATGGCTTTTCTTGTAATACATATTTTTCTCCTTATTTCATCAGAATAGAATCTAAAAAGTTTAGTTGGAGAAAAAAAGACTCTAGTATGAATGTGGCCTATAAATTGAGCGATTTGAGTCTTCTATAAAAGCTGAAAGGTGTTCTGAGATCTACAGAATTCCTATATTTGCATTCTTTTTTCTACTGAAGGACTCTCAAAACTTCCAAGGTCAGAAGAGCCAAGATTCAGATGTTTGCTTTCTTTGAAATATCACTTCATTTCTGACAGTAAATATGTAGCATTTTAAAGCCTAAGCATGAAATTTTCTCTCAGTGTATTATCAAAAGCTGCTAAGATCTGGGAGCTTTAACATAAAATCTAGTTAAAATCATGTTGTGGTAGTTGAAATACAAATATCATTAGGTAGACATGAAGTGAAAAATTTCTCTTGATATCTATGTATCATTCATTATTAAAGCTAGTAATTTAATTATTAACAGCTGCTTAAAGGATTGCTTTTTCTGTGTCTTTCAGACTAATTTTACTGAAAGCATAGAAAACTGTAAGATAAAATGACTCTGTTCTGTGTGTTCTCATGTTTAAAATTCTTAATTTCTTTCCAACATCTATTTTCCCCTTATAATTACACATCTAAACTTCTGAGCTCAAGTACAGATTCATCCACGCTAATAGAAATTGGAATCTCCCCTGTAGCTGAACTACTGCCTCATATTAAATATTATGAGGCATTTAATTAGTTCTCATGTCTACCATTAAAAATACTGCAAAGATATCTTGACAACCAAGCCATTTTATGTGGTTAAAAAATTCCCAGTTTGTATGAATGTAATGCATATGCAGTCTTAAATATTAAAATTAGTTAATGAAACAAGTGTTCCACCCCAGCAGGAACAGGCCTTGTACAGATGCACTCTACAGAAGGGTTGCAGGTGTTGCTTACCTGGTCTGCACACTCAAGGCACAGAATCTGAATAGTGATTTCCACTTGGCTGCATCTCCTCTTGGCTCACGTGGCTTTCCTTAAGGATACCTAAAAGAATTTCCTTAATATTGAAAGGAATGGGGCCAACGTGTATTAACTAACTACGATATACAATGCTTAGGAGAATTGTTGTATTTTCTTTGATTGATAAAAATGACTAAAATTATTAAGCCTACATTTGATATGGAATGGTAAAGAAGTATGCTAGCTTACATGTAAAAAACATACTTAGAAAATTAAAATGAAAATATAATGTGATTTTGATTTATATTCAGATCCTTTGTGTAAGAAACTGGAGATGCTCAGCCTCTCTTGGGTTCATCTACATCTACTCTTGACGCTTTTCTTTCCTTGTTCACCTGCCTTGTGTTTCTCACTGTGTCCCTTCCCTGTACCATATGATGTTTTGTTCCAGGATGAGGTTTCCTAGATTTTTACCCTCTGATATGGTAGCCACCAGCCCTGTGTGGCTACTTGAATTAGGTTAAAATTAAATAAAATTAAAAATTTAGATCCCTAGTTGCACTAGCCACGTTTAAATTTCTCAAGAGTCATGTAGAGCTAGTGTGTACCATATCAGGGCAAAATAGAGCCTTTTCATCATTATAAGAATTTCTGCTGAACAGTGCTTTTCTAGGCCAATGTGTCGTTATGTTAGAGCTAAGACCCTAATTACGGAATATTTTTAGGTTTGTACTTCTTGAAATCGATCAAAGTTTAGACAGTGGTCTTCATTAACTGCTGTTTTATTGTCTTACCTGCTGCTCTATGTATTTATTGCACTGCTCAGTGGAATGGTGGAAATTACTGCACTGCTATGTGAAGTAGTAGAAATTGAGGTTCTTCATTCTTCTCTTCGCAATGTGATTGCTGCCATATAGCCCGATGTGCCATACATCCTGGCCAAGTCTCTCCCACTGGCCAGAAGAATCTAATCTTTGTTTATGCCCTGTATCCCCAAAAAGATTATCTTTCCATTGAAGAACACTTCTGATCTTTGATTTTTAAAAATAATACTCTTAATGTGCAGCACCAGATAAAAAACCTAGGCATCATATTATATATTTTTGCTTGTAATTGAGACAGACAAAGATGGGAGAAATGAAATTGACTATTGTAAGTAAGATGATGGACAATTTAAAAAATGCCTTATCAGCAACAATCATAATAAATTAATATACATAAAACATGATTCACATAACATGTCGGTTTCAACACCACCTGGTGAATGTCAACAGATCACCAATGATCCATTGAACATATTTCGATAGTCCCTGCTTTAAACATCAAATACCTCAGAAGTAGCCCAATTTTATTTAGGTTTAAAAATATTCTAACAAGGCCAGGCACAGTGGCTCATGCCTGTAATCTCAGCACTTTGGGAGGCTAAGGTGGGCAGATCGCTTGAGCCCAGGAGTTCAAGACTAGCCTGGGAAACATAGTGAGACACTGTCTCTACAAAAAATTTAAAAGTTAGCCAGATGTGATGGTGTACAGTTGTGGCCCCAGCTACTCAAAAGGCTGAGATGGGATGATGGCTTTAGCCGGGGAGGCAGAATTTGCAGTCAGCTGAGATCGCACCACTGCACTCCAGCCTGGGTGGTATAGCCAAACCTTGTCTCAGAAAAAAGAGAATCTACATATATATATATATTCATATTCGAATGTAATTGCCTGCCATATTTGCAAATAGAAATAATTTCTAGGGTGCTCACAGGAGTTATGAAGCCATTCATATGGCATGTTTAATGTTAAATCTCTCTGATATATTCTTTTTTTGATCTTGGCTAAGAAACTTTCTAGTTTCTTCTGAACAGTCCTATATATTTAATTTATTCTATTTGGTCAGTAGTGTATTGGTAAGCTTTCTTTTCTTTTCTTTTTTTTTTTTTTTTTTTTTTTTTTTTTTACAGATTTTAACCCATGTTGCCCAAGCTGGAGTACAATGGCACAATCTTGGCTCACTGCAACCTCCACCTCCTGGGTTCAAGTGATTCCCCTGCCTCGGTCTCTTGAGTAGCTGGGATGACAGGCATACACCACCACGCCTGCCTAATTTTGTATTTTTAGTAGAGATGGGGTTTCTCCATCTTGGTCAGGCTGGTCTTGAACTCCAGACCTTAGGTGATCCATCTGCCTCGGCCTCTCAGAGTGCTGGGATTACAGGCGTGAGCCACTGTGCCCAGCCGACAAGGTTTCTTAAGATGACTCCTGAGAAAACACTGATGAGCTAAATGAAAATGCAACTCAGGACAATATGCAATAAGTAACATGGAAGATGTAAAATAACACCAGGAATGGCTGTGTTTTCTGTTTGTTACTGTGTAGTTGAGATTGAACTAGAACAAGCTCAATCTAGAATCACTGTTATTTTAGGCATTAAGCTTTAATATGTGATGCCTCTGTATGAAGTGTCCATTCAAGAGGAGGTATTTTAGCAAGCTTTACATGATCAAGCAATTTGAGGCACATAGAAGAAAGAGATAACTTGATAATCTTTGTAAGAGTAAGGTATTTTATTTGAAAAACCATTATGGAGCAAAACCATAATTCTATAAATTTGGATCTAAAAAAGATGATATAGGAAAATTAAAATAATTTCCTATGTTAAATTATTTCTGGCAAACCGAGTCAGCTTTTTAGACAGATTAGTGTAACCTTTGTCCTGAAAATGAGTATTAGAGAATTAACAGAATTGCATAAAAAATGAGTTTTGCAGTTTACTGAGTAGTTAATACTCCTGTCTTGCTTTGGAAGCAGAGCCATAAATAGCTTGGAATTTATCCACTGTATTAAAACATATTCTCCAGGAATATTCCCTAAATTTTTTGTTATTTTGGAGGAAAATGTCAATGTTTTCCTCCAAAGAAAATACCACCTGCATAGGGATGGTGCTTATTAAACATCATGTTCACAAGATTAAGTAGGAAACCAGAAAGAAGATTCCTCCAGTCAACTTTGTTCTCTGGGCTATGTACAGAAAGAATATGTAAGCAGAAATCCCTTAAGCACCTAAAATGTATGCTTAAACCCAATTTATCTGCTTGTTCTTTCCCCAGATGTGGGTTTCTTATTAGTTCTAGATTTTTGCTATAAGCACTTTCAAGAAACCATGTCTTAAAACCTATTATACTTTTCCAAAGAAACAATTTGAAATGTGTTGCATTTCTGAACAACAGTAGATAACTGTAGCAAGCAGAAAGGTGTAAATTACATTGAGGTTCAGCAAAAATTCACTGTTATCCCCTAAAATAATAATTCTTCTAAGCCTGTATACTGAATAAAAATATTGTATCTCTTAGTTATATAGAGAGTTTTAATACATTAGAACTTAAATATTCCACTCTCAAAATTTGACATGCTTAAAATAAATATGGCAGGTATGGTTGGTATGATAAACATTTGATTATTAATACTTTCCTTGCCAGATAATTTAGAGGAATGTTTTCTTTATGAATGATTTGAATTGCTCCTCTGAAATTTCCTTAAGAATTGATTATTCTCATGTACGTGCACATATTCACACTATTGGAATCTCATAACAACCAAGTGAAGATGATTTAATCCATTCTGGAGCTTTGACTCAGCCTCAGAGAGAAATTCACTTAAGGTTCACATATTTTAATTAACAATATATTTTTTATTGGAATTTATTTTTTAAAAAGCCCTCTCAATCTAGTATAAGAGATATTTTTTATAATGCAACATCGTAGACATTGAAGGCTTAGAAATGGAATCTGTTTGTGCTCTGTGGTGCCTGGCCTTGCAGACTGGGAGGTGGTTGTCTGACAATATTTGGCATAAAGATTAACCATTCACTTGTCACAAACATGACAGCACTTGAGCAGGGAAGGTAAGATGGAGTCACTTACAAGTAAATAAATGTAGATGATACCGCCATCTAAAAACGTAGCTGCTATAGAGCAGGACGAAAATGCATAGGCAGGTCTTTTGATTCCAAACCAAGGCCTCTTTCCACTATACATATGGTAAAATTTAAGTGATTACTTCATAATTTTAGATAATTGGAATGAGTTCATCCTAGAATTTTAAGTTTTGATCATCCTTTTAAACCAAATATTAGACCTCAACATTTGAAGACTTTCAAGATTGAAAGTGGTTTACTTTTTCTTTATTTTTTCCCATGAATAACATTAATAAAACTTGAGAAAGTAAAACTACAAGGGCAGAGAAAAGAGTCAAGAATCATACTCCTTTGTCACGTGATTGTGGCTGTGGTTGTGGAGCATGTGTATAAGTTAGGACAATGGCAGGGCTATGCAGTGAACATATACTTATTAACCTCCTTTGATGGAATTAGTGCATATCAGTCAGCATAGTCTAGAGTATGGCAATAGCCACCCCAAAATCTTAGCAGCTTACAAAATAAAAGTTTATTTCTCATTACCAGAGCATTACTATTGTGATTCAGCTGCAACTGTATTCTTCATTTTCTTCAATTGATTCTCAGGCTGATAGGTAGTAGAATATTGTTATTTTTGTGGCAGAAGGAAAAGAGACGGTGTGCAATGCATTGGTTATTAAGAGTAGAAATAGCATACGTCACTTTTGCCCACACTTAATTGGCCAAATCAAATCACATAGCTCAATTAAACTAGGTGAGATGTAAAATATTCCTGCAGAAAAGGGGCACCATAGAGGGTAGCATAGAATATGGGTGAACAGAAATCCAACCCATCACAACCTCCTTCTAACCTCTTCATTTGTTTCGCAGAATCACCAGAGGGAAGGTGACTTGTATTTTTCTGTTATATTATGTAGTCAAAATGTGTCTGTCACAGACACACACACAGAGTCAGCCCTCTGTAACTGAGGGTTTTGCATCCATGGATTCAACTAATAAAGGTTCAAGATTTAAAAAATCTGTATTGAACATGTACAAACTTTTTCTTGCCATTATTCCCTAAACAATGTGTAACAATTAGGTATCACAAGCAACCTAGAGATGACTTGAAGCATATGAGAGGAGGATGTGCATAGGTTGTATGCAAATGCCATGCCATTATAAAGGACTTAAGCATCCTCAGACTTTGGTACCTGTGAAGAGCTCTGGAACAAATCCCCCATGGAGGCCAAGGGACAGCTGTGCATATGTATATGTGTATATGTGTGTATATCATATATATGTGTGTATATCACACGTACAAATATACGTACATACACAGATACACATTTAACAGCTGTCTTTAATTGAATGGCAACTCTGTATTAGTCATTATGGTAGATAGTTCATATATATTAGGCTTTGTAACAGACTGAGTTAGGTATTAGTAAACTCGTACAAGATGAGAAATTTAAGATCTAGAGTTTGAGCATGACTTCCAGTCAGTTACATGATACCAGCAGGAGGTACTATATCTACTAGGGAATAACGCAGGCTCTGTAACAAGCTGCGTATGTTTGAATCCAAGCCTTGCCACTTTCTAGCTATGTGGCCTTGGTCAGGTTATACAACTCTATTTTAGTTTTCCTTTCAGTGTAGTATAGGGAATAATCACATCTATCTTACAGTGTTTGTGTAAGAGTTAATGCATATGAAGTGTTTATCACTGGGTCTGGTGCATATTAATTGTTGAATATACAAGATGTTAGCTATCACTCAAATCCAAACATGTCAGTTCTTTCCATCTGGTAGATCATACTGGTCTTGAGAAGTAAAATAGCAGTGACTTAGGCCTTAGTTGTACAGATGGAGCTGTGAGTTTTGAGAGGAAAATCTGCCCAAGTCACGTCACAGGGGAGGATACTCAGTCTCCTCCAAATGGCGGTGTAAAGTAATAAAAGTGGTATATGATATAGCATAACACTTTGAAAACATATGTTGCCACAAAGAAATATGAAGAAGGAACAGTTAAAACTGCAAATGGAGGATTAAAACTCATGTCAACATAAGACACATCTGTCAAGATTGTAGTACAACTCTGATTAGCCCATCTATCATAAGAGAACCCTCATCTGCAAGCAATTACTGATGGTTAGTATGTCATTCCACCAAAGCACTTTGTTTCATAATAAACTGACAAGGGTATCTTAATCTAATCTTTAGTTTGGGAACCCTTTTTGAGGTAAGACGTAAACATCGTGGTTTTACCTATGGTCAGCCTAGAGAACCTTGAGAAGGTTCAAAATAGTAGTTGTGTTCAAAATAGTAGTTGGAGTAGCTTACCTTTGTGGGGGACTTCATAGGTGCCAGATTGATCAAGTGTTTGTTTACTCATTTAATCTTCCTAGCAGTCCTACAAGGTAGATGCTACTAACAACCTCATTTTACATATCAAGAAACCAAGATACAGAAAGGTTAAGAAACTTGTCCATGATCATATATCTGATATGTAATTGTGGCTGAAATAGGTTAATACCAAGATTGTCCAGGCTCTAGAGCCCGTGTTTAACCATTCTTTGAGTACATAGTTTTTTTTAATCTTCCAAAAACCCTTATGGAAGTAACATATTTATCATTAGCATCGCTGCATAAACTATTTAAAATAACCTTTTGTTTGGGCTGAAATGACAAATTCTTTTAAAACAAAGGTCTGAGAGGGAAAGTAACCAATTTGAGATCTTTGATGGGGAAGTGAGGTAAAACAAAGAGTTAAAGCAGGACCTAGGAGAAACCTATATAGACTGAATCCAGTTTGTTGAGGTGTTAGTTTACAGCGAAGATGGTTAAACAAAATAAAAAGCAACAACAAAAAGCTTGAAAGTGGGATATCTTTGGTCAAGATGTGCAGTTGCTAGCCCATCTCAGTTTCCATCCACCTTACTTCCTCTTCATTGAGTGTGTGGCCCCTGGCTTAAAAAGAGGCTCCAAATTACTTTCCTGAAGACTTTGTTGCTTTTAGTATTTCATTCAAAATCCAGGATTTCTTGTGTCCTATTTTCTATTTACTGCACTTTCCTCTGACAATATGGCTTTAAATACTGTGTGTGGTATCTGGTTCTTGAGGTTAGGAAGTTGCATTCACTGTCTCTTCTGCATTCAATGTGATAAACCAATTATCATGACCAGCTAATTCAACTAATTCAATAGTAGTTGATCTTGAGTTCTGTAAAAAGTTAACCTATAAAAGGGTGTTAGGATTCTATCAGTTGAAGCTGGATAATGAATTCTCACATTCTTTCAAGGAATACTCTTGCTGGGCCTTGTTCATCACCAAAGTAGTTTAATAGAATGTAAATACAGTCTTAAAATTCATTGAAACAAGTAAGATTTTTATGTAAAAGGAATATTTTTTGTCACCAAGCATTTTGAATATCAGTGCCCATTAAGCATGTTAATACAGTGAGTAGGTAAAATTATATCTGTTAACATGAAATGTGTGGTTCACTGTCATAAGTCTCATATATAAAGCAATTGCTGAAAAATTCTTTGATTATACTATAAGATGATAGTTTCTTGTGGTACTATGCTGAAGCTTTGACTTTATTATAGAAATGTTACTAAATAGTCTTATAGAAGATGGGGAAAATGCTGAATGATTGCAGTTATAAAGAAACTTTGGCCTATAGCATGTTCTCATGTGATTCTTCAATTTAGTATGTTTGGTGGCACAGGGATGGCATTTATGGTGCTGTTGAGAGGCGTAGGTGTGGAATTAAGGGTATAGACTCGACTCGTGTTGTCTGAGACTGATTCCTGGCTTGGCCACTGCCTTGATTGTTAATCTGTACCTCAGTTTCTTCAACTGCAAAATAGGGATAATAACAGCATCTCTCCACATATAGTTGTGGTGACTCAAACTGACTTAATCTATGGATGCTTAGAACAATGCCAGGCTCTTACATCTTAAGCAGATCTGAGTGTTAGTCTTTATCATTAACATGATTCTCATTGAGAACATCCTTGATTCTTCAATACCAGAAAAAAAAATTAAAAACAAGTAGCCTTGCTTGTTTTCTTTAAAAATAGAAAAAAAATACTTTTTTTTTTTTTTTTTTCTGGAGACACAGTCTTGCTCTGTCACCCACGTTGGAATAGAGTGGCATGGTCTTGGTTCACTGCAACCTCTGCCTCCGGGTTCAAGCAATTCTCGTGCTTCAGCCTCCCAAGTAGCTGGGATTACAGGCACGCGCCACAACAGCCAGCTAAGTTTTTGTATTTTTAGTAGAGATGGGGATTTGCCGGGTTGCCCAGGATGTAAACTCCTGAGCTCAGGCAATCCGCCTGCCTCAGACTCCCAAAATACAAAGAAAGTATTGGCTACAGTCATGAGCCACCATGCCAGCCAATGCTTTCTTTTCAGACTTTTCATATTGAGGAGTCTTTACGAGGCAACCTCTGTATAGTGCTTGAGAAGGAGCTTGCATTTAGCAAGCCCCAGTTATTGATGATGAAGTTTGAGCCCCTCCACATTGAGGTCAAGGTTTTTGACTGTGGGAGTGTTCCCATTCATCAGATTCACAGAATATTCAACTACAGAAGTACTCTCTATGCTGTAGAAATGAATTGAGTCTTGTTTTTATTTTTTTCCTATCATAATTAGTTTTTCAGAAGTAACATTTGATGGCAAAATACTCTCTAGTTGTTAAGTGAATGAAGTATGAAGGCAAAGACTTTCACTCCAGGCACATCTTGGAAATTGATACGTTAATTCTTCCACACCGACACGGAGTTTTTGTTGTTGTTAAGAGCTGAGGGTAGGTCTGAAAAGAGTAACCATTATAAAATTTTGCAGGTGTTCCCTTTGTAATTGGTAAGCATTACCTCAAGTTTATAACAGGACTGTGATGCAATTAATACATCTGGAGTTGGTGATTGCATTTTCTTACTAAACTTTAGATTTTAGATAAATGGTAAGACAGGAACTCTCTACCCCTTGAAGATTGACAATTGTCATTACAGGTTTCTGCCAACTCCCCAATGTCCTGTATCAATATAATTGATGTTGGCCACAGCAATGCATTGTAGCTCACTATAAGAGGGATCTCTAAGTCTGTTTTTCTTTGGGCCCTGGCTTGTGTATTCAATGGGAGAAGTAAAACATTTCAGGCCAAAGTCAGTTTCTTTCTCTCTTACTCTTTCTCTCTCTTTGTAGCAAAAATCTAAGAGGGCTGCATGATAGAAAAAATAGGAGCTCTATTTTTACTTCCAGCTTCTGGTAGGCTCCTTATAGAAACAAGGATACATGGAAAAGGAGCTCATTAAAATTATATGTATTTTCCTTTTCACTCTCCATCTGCACTCTTAGGTAGAGGAGTTGAGGAAAGCCAGAAATGGCATGAAAATAACCACTATTAGCTCAAATCGTGCATTAATGCATATTTATAATAAACTTAGAATGTTTACCTATTTATTCCTACAGTTGGATTGGATATTCTTTTCAAGTAAATTTTTCGATATCTCAGTTGAATTTTTGTGAGACCTTGTTAATTGTGGATAGGTCAGTGTAAACTATGACAAATTTGTGATGCCTGCCCAAAATGGAAGTTGGAATTTTTAGAATAGTTACTGTTTGTGCTGCAAGTATTTACACATCATTACTTATATATGTATTCCTTAGTAACTTGTTTCTGGTCTTTTTTTTTTTTTTTTTTACATCCAGCAAGATATTTGTAAGAAACTTTGTTAGTGTTCTGTAGGGCAAATAACAAACCTTTGACTACTGTTTCATTCCTTAAAACGCATAGCACTACTGGGAATTTAGTAGGTATTCGGTAAATACTATCTGATTAATCAACTGTACTTTCTTACTTTTTTAAAATAAGGGAATAGGGATAACTGTTCTCTAAAATTGTATCCCAATATATAAATAACTGATTATTTCCTTTTTATTTAATTTTACTTTAAGTTCTGGGAAAAATGCGCTGAATGTGCAGGTTTGTTACATAGGTATACAAGCGCCGTGGTGGTTTGCTGTACCAATCAACCCAGGCTTTAAACCCACGTGCATTATTTATTTGTCCTAATGCTATCCCTCCCATTTCCCCCACCCCACTGACAGGCCCTGGTGTGTGACGTTCCCCTCCGTGTGTCCATGTATTCTCATTGTTCAACTCCCACTTATGAGTGAGAACATGTGTTTCGTTTTCTGTTCCTGAGTTTGCTGAGGATGATGGTTTCCAGCTTCATCCATGCCCCTGGAAAGGATATAAACTCATTCTTTTTTATGGCTGCATGGTATTTCATGGTATATATGCACCACATTTTCTTTATCCAGTCTATCATTGATGGGCATTTGGGTTTGTTCTAAGTCTTTGCTATTGTAAATAGTACTGCAATAAAGTGCATGTGTCTTTATAGCAGAATGATTTATAATCCTTTGGGTATATACCCAGTAATGGGATTGCTGGGTCAAATGGTATTTCTGGTTCTAGATCCCTGAGGAATCACTATACTATCTTGCACAATGGTTGAACTAATTTACACTCCCACCAAGTGTAAAAGCGTTTCTATTTCTCCACAATCCCCTCTAGACTCTGCTGTTGACTTTTAATGATCACCATTCTAACTGGCTTGAGATGGCATCTCATTGTGATTTTGATTTGCATTTCTCTCATGACCAGTGATGATGAGCTTTTTTTTTTTTTTTTTTTACCATCTGTTTGTTGGCTGCATAAATGCCTTTTGTTGAGAAGTGTTTGTTCATATCCTTTGCCTACTTTTTGATGGGGTTGTTTGTTCTTTTTTTGTAAATTTGTTTAAGTTCTTGTAGATTCTGGATATTAGACTTTTATCAGATGGAAGGATTGCAATAATTTTCTCCCATTCTGAAGGTTGCCTGTTCACTATGATGATAGTTTCTTTTGCTGTGCAGATTGTCTTTAGTTTAATTAAATCCCATTTGTCAATGTTGGCTTTTGTTGCAATTGCTTTTAGTGTTTTAGTCATAAAATCTTGGCCCATGCCTCTGTCCTGAATGGTATTGCTTAGATTTTCTTCTAGGATGTTTATGGTTTTAAGTCTTACATTTAAGTCTTTAATCCATCTTGAGTTAATTTTTGGATAAGGTGTAAGGCAGGGGTCCAGTTCCAGTTTTCTGTATATGACTAGCCAGTATTCCTAGCACTGTTTATTGAATAGGTAATCCTTTCCCCATTCCTTGTTTTTGTCAGGTTTGTCAAAGATCAGATAGTTGTGGATGTGTGGTGTTATTTCTGAGGCCTCTGTTCTGTTCCATTGGTCTATATATCTGTTTTGGTACCAGTACCATGCTGTTTTTTGTTACTGTAGCCTTGTAGTATAGTTTGAAGTTTGGTAGCATGATGTCTCCAACTTTGTTCTTTTTGCTTCGGATTGTAATGGCTATATGGGCTTGTTTTTGATTCCATATGAAATTTAAAGCAGTTTTTTCTAGTTCTGTGAAAAAAGTCATGGTAGCTTGATGGAAATAGCATTGAAGATATAAATTACTTTGAGCAGTATGGCCATTTTCAGGATATTGATTCTTCCTATCCATAAGCCTGAAATGTTTTTCCATTTGTTTGTGTCCTCTCTTATTTCTTTGAGCAGTGGTTTGTGGTTCTCCTTGAAGAGGTCCTTCACATCCCTTGTAAGTTGCATTCCTAGGTATTTCATTCTCTTTGTGGCAATTGTGAATGGAGTTCACTCTTGATTTGGCTCTCTGCTTGTCTGCTATTGGCATATAGGTATGCTTGTGATTTTTGCACATTGATTTTGCATCCTGAGATCTTGCTGAAGTTGCTTGTCAGCTTAAGTTTTTGGGATGAGACAATGGCATTTTCTAACTATACAATCATGTCATCTTGAAACAGAGACAATTTGACTTCCTCTCTTCCTATTTGAATACCCTTTATGTTTTCTCTTCCTGATAGCCCTGGCCAGAACTTCCAATGTATATTGAATAGGAGTGGTGAGAGAGGGTATCCTTATCTTGTGCCTGTTTTCAAAGTGAATGCTTCCAGCTTTTGCCCATTCAGTATGATATTGGCTATGTGTTTCTCATAAATAGCTCTTATTATTTTGAGATACGTTCCATCAATACCTAGTTTATTGAGTGTTTTTATCATGAGGGGTGTTGAATTTTATCAAAGGCCATTTCTGCATCTATTGAGATAATCATGTGGTTCTTGTCATTAGTTCTGTTTGTGTGATGGATTATGTTTATTTACTTGCATATATTGAACCAGCCTTGCATCCCAGGGATGAAGCAGACTTGATCATGGTAGATAAGCTTTTTGATGTGCTGCTGGATTTGGTTTGCCAGTATTTAATAGAGGATTTTTGCATCGATCTTGATCAGGGATATTGGCCTGAAATTTTCTTTTTTTGTTGCGTCTCTGTCAGGTTTTGGAATCAGGAAAATGCTGGCCTCATAAATTGAGTTAGGGAGGAGTCCCTCTTTTTCTATTGTTTGGAATCGTTTCAGAAAGAATGGTATCAACTCCTCTTTGTACCTCTGATAGGATTCAGCTGTGAATCTGTCTGGTCCTGGGCTTTTTTGGGTTAGTAGGCTATTAATTCTTCAGTTCCATAACTTGTTATTGGTCTATTCAAGGATTCGACTTCTTTCTTGTTAGTCTTAGGAGGGTGTATGCATCCAAGAATTTATCCATTTCTTCTATATATAAATATATATATATATTTAATAGCATAAAGGTGTTTCAGTATTTTCTGATGGTAGTTTGTATTTCTGTGGGCTCGGTGGTGATCTCCCCTTTATTATTTTTTATTGTGTCTATTTGATTCTTATCTGTTTTCTTCATTAGTCTGGCTAGAAGTCTATCTATTTTGTTAATCTTTTCAAAAAACCAGCTCCTGGATAGATTCATTGATTTTTTGAAGGGTTTTTCGTGTCTCTGTATCCTTCAGTTCTTCTCTGATCTTAGTTATTTCTTGCCTTCTGCCAGCTTTTGAATTTGTTTGCTTTTGCTTCTCTAATTCCTTTAATTGTGATGTTAGGGTGTTGATTTTAGATCGTTCCCACTTTCTCATGTGGGCATATAGTGCTATCAGTATCTCTCTAAACACTGCTTTAGCTGTGTCCCAGAGATTCTGGTATGTTATCTCTTTGTTCTCATTGGTTTCAAAGAACTTTGTTATTTCTGCTTTAATTTTATTATTTGCCTAGTAGTCATTCAGGATCAGGTTGTTCAGTTTCTATGTAGTTGTGCAGTTTTGAGTGAGTTTCTTAATCCTGAATTCTAATTTGATTGCCCTGTGGTCTGAGAAACTGTTATGATTTCCTTTCTTTTGCATTTGCTGAAGAGTGTTTTACTTCCACTTATGTGGTCAATTTTAGAATAAGTGCTATGTGTAGCTGAGAAGAATATATATTCTGTTAATTTGGAGTGGGGAGAGTTCTGTAGATGTCTGTTAGGTCTACTTGGTCCAGAGTTGGGTTCAAGTCTTTGTTAATTTTCTGGCTTGTTGATCTAGTATTGACAGTTGATCTAGTATTAAAGTTTCCCACTATTATTGCTTAGGAGTCTAAGTCTCTTTATAGGTCTCTAAGAACTTTTTTTTAAATGAATCTGGGTGCTCCTATATTGGCTGCATATACATTTGGGACAGTTAGCTCTTCTTGTTGCATTGATCCCTTTACCATTATGTAATGCCCTATCTTTTTTTGTCTTTTGGTTTAAAGTCTGTTTTATCAGAGACTAGGATTACAAGACCTGCTTTTGAATAGATTATTTCCTAAGGTTCTCATGGCAAATGGATTTTGCTTCTGCATCTGTTGTTCGGTATGAACCTTTGCTTGTGATGATACTTTTCTATTAATAACTCACAAAGGCTTGGACCATGTTCTTTCGTTACAGTTATGCAGTTGCTTGTCTCATGAGAGTCAGTATTCAGTATTGGCTAAGAGCATGGGATAAATCTGTTTCTGCCACTTACTAGCTATGTAACCTAGGAGAGTTAAAAAGATGTATATAACTTAGAAAAGAGCCTAACATATCATAAGGGCCCTATTAGTGATAGCTTTTATTAATAACTTTAAAAATGTGAGTTTGTGATAGTCCTTTACTTTCAGAACTATGAAAATATGTGGAATTTGACAAGCTATCTGAAGATGCAACTGCTTATTTTATTTTGAGAAGTTTGGATCTGTTTGCACTGGGTTTATTTTCTTTGACCTTGGACTCCTTTGTTCATCATAAGCCTTTTTCCTTAAAGATTTTACTCAGAAAAGACAATAATCTTTATGTCCGGAGGAGACAGGCAAAATTACAGACAAAATACTTCTTATTTTCATCAGGTTTTGTCAGCACTATATTGAATATACCTAATGGGTTATTCATAGGTCTAATTATTGTCTAATAGATTGATATGACTTCATAATACTAATATGTAACCAATTAGACTTTAAGATTATGTTTTATTAATGAAAAGGGAGTTTGGGGTTTTTCTTTTTAGCTAAAACTATTAACACTAACATGCTCTTTAAGTCTTTTTTTATATTTTTATTTTTTGTTTTTATAGATTTAAGGGTACAAGTGCAGTCTTATTATGTGGATATGTTGTGTAACGGTAAAGTCTAGGCTTTTAGCGTAGCTATCACCTGAATAGTGAATGTCATGTCCGTTAGGTAATTTCTCATTACTCAACCACTCCCACCTTTTCAAGTCACCAGTGTCTCTTAGTCTACTGTCAATTCACATGTATACATATTATTTAGCTCCCAGTGATAAGTGAGAATGTGCAGTATTTGATCTTCTTAAGCACTTTTAGACTATTATAGATGTTTCTTAATATTTGATATTATTATAAAAGAATTCTTCAGGCTTTAGCAAGTGTGATAACATTTAAGCAAGCACTATGGAAAGATATTAGACATTACATTTTAAGACCATTAGCTAAATATTAAATATCTGATCTCATAGGTTAAAAAAGTAACTTTTTTTTCCCCATTGGGTCTACACAGATTTAAATAACTTGGTTCTTATACGCTGATGTTTTTCAAAATGTATTTATTCAAATCCATTATGAGGATGAGGGTTTGTAAAGCCTTTCTCTTTAATTCCAGGGAGATTGGCCTAACTTTACAACTCATCAACAATTTCAAGTTATCAATTAGCTGCCAAGTTTGCTGCTTTAGAAATCAAATAGCCTCTAAAATCTAACTCTAAATCTCAGTAGATTTCCTTCTAACCACATCTGAATCATAGTCCACTGTTGTAAAGTGCTGAATTAAATCAACCAGATACTATTTCTGACCCTACTCCTCACTGTCAAAATGAAACTTCTAGTGGATCAATTAGGGAACATTGATTTTTTTAAAAGGCTTTTATTCTAGGTAGAACTTAGGAAACCACAAGAGTATCTCTGTATATTTATATATAGACTTGATCTGTAACTCAGATGGTCCCCTCACCAACCTTTGCCAGGGTGATGTTGGAATACAATTTGCAGTGAACTGTGGTCTGTTTTTAAAAATGGGCTTCCATGAGTATTCATTGCTTAGTACAAGCAGAAAATACAGATACCATATTTAGAGTGTGCACTTTGTTTTTAAAAGATGCATTTCAACATTAGATACTACACAGGGTTTAAAATAAATCTTTGCTTACTTACAGTGATCTGTTGTTAATTACTGGCATTTTTTTCCCTTTTGAATTTAGAGATAGGATCTCACGCTGTTACTTAGGCCGACGTGCAGTGGCCCTGTCACAGCTCATTGTAGCTTTGAACTCCAGGGCTCAAAACGATCTTTCCACCTCAGCCTCCTGAATAGTTAGAAGCACAGGCATGTTCCACCACACTTGGCTAATTTGGTTATAGTGTATCTTGAGTAAATCACCTCAATGAGAATTTTAGGTAACATATAATCCAAATTAGAGAAAAGATCCTGTGCTCTGTGACAGTATTTGCTTAAAAACTCCTTCAAAAGTGTTAACAATCTAATCAGATTTGTAAGCATTTAAAACAGAATTTATCCAAGAACAAACTTATCACATAAAATGCAGAACACCATTGACTTGATTCCATATGTTCTACTTCCATTTCAAAAGTGGTGCTTTTTTCCCAGGTGAGCTCTGGTTTTTTGTAATGACTATTTTTATAATGAACTGTCAAAACTAAAATATACGAGTGAACATCGCTTTAAGATAATCACTACATGAGAGGTGACAAACTTATTCAATAAATGTTGCTACTATTCCAAACATTGTTGTCCTGACTTTTTCAGTTGCATACAGATTTTGAGTCATACAAGTTAGCTTTGTAGAATTAAGTTTTCACTAAGTGCAGTATTACTCAAATTGATTGCCAACCACATTCACCAACTATCTCAATGATTTATTTATTTTCCTTAATTAAATCCATCTCTAAATAATGAAACGATTTCATGTAACAGTGAGAGCCTACAGGTAGCTTTGCTTTGGAGCCATACTTACTGCTGACTTTGGAGGGTTTTGTAAATATAAACAGCTTTGCCACTGACAGATGAGGGAGATATCAGAAAGAAAGGTAGGGGTTTGCTATTTGCTAGATAGGGTGGAAGAAGGAGAGATTGCATTGGTGCTTACTCTCTTAACCCAGTCTTGATTTTACGTTCCTTCTTTCAGATATGTGTTAATGCTGCCTCCTAAATTATCAGAATTGGTTTCAGGTTTCCTAATGAAATACCAGCTTTAGGGTGGTAATGAAGTAGTCAAACCTTTGTATAATATGGAACTCTTAGGTGAGGAATTAATGACTGTAGAAACAGATGAAATATAAGGTTATTTTTTCTTGTGAGGACTGTGTGATTAAACAGTTAAATAAATGAAGTAAATAAACAAATATTAATGCCAGATTGGCCTGGTTCTTGTTGAAAACTCTCATAATCTGGGAATCTGTCTTCATACAATAAAGTTGAAAATTTGATGGAGATGCAAACATGTAAATCACAGTACAAGAGCTAAATAGCAATAACTGTAACAGAAATATCAGAAGGCACTTCATGATTTATTGATAATTTCTACATTTGTTTTGTATTCTACAATTGTTAAAGCATGTCCATGTGCATAATCTTATTTGCCTTTCACAAAAAACAGGTACATGGACTAGATATTATTCTAATTAAACAATGAGAAGCAGGCTACGGATTAGGAGACTCATGCCAAGTTGTAATTACTAAATGCAGTACCAGGGGCAAAATCAAGAACTTTCAAAAGAATAAAATAAACCCTAGTATTCAAACAAACTGACATTGCCCAGAAGAAAATTTTAGGTATTGAAATATAAGGTGGATCCTGAAGAAGAAAGATACAGGTAGGATACTCTGGAAAAATAGGAAAATGAGAACCATCATGCAATAGTCTAGACTACAACTGAGCAATTGATTTTCCCTGGATCAGAAGCTTTATGTGGGGGTATGTTGATAGAAGATTTGGGGAAAGGTTGTTTGGAGCTAAATCAGTGATTTTTCAACTGGGGTGATTTTGCCCTTCAGGCAACATTTGACAATGCCTGGTAGACATTTTTGGTTGTCACAACTGGAGGGTTTGAAGTGGTACCCCTGGCATCTAGTTGGTAGAAGCCACAAGGTTCACAAACACAGTGTGATACTCAGGTCAGTCCTGCACAGCAAAGGATTCTGTGGCCCCAAGTGTCAATACTGTTAAGGTTAAGAAACCCTGGTCTAGGTTAACGAAGGCCAAAAATGTAGATCCAAGTAATTAGAACTTTAATTCTATAAGCATTAAGGAAGTCACGGAGGTTTTTTGTTTTAAGGAGGAAGCAGCTGTGCTCAGTAGAAGTAGACCAGAGATGTCTATCTACAAAATAGATTTGATTTTATAAATTCCTTGATAAAAATAAAACTCAAAAATGTTAACTTATACATGAAGAAAACTGCAAAATCAGTTCATTCTAAGTTTTTCCAGAACATCTCGAAGAGGTGAGGCACTTGGAAGATACTGAATGAAACCTTGTAGGCAAATCTGGCTGGGTGTGGTGGCTCATGCCTGTAATCCCAGCACTTTGGAAGGTGAGACGGGTGGATCACCTGAGGTCAGGAGTTCGAGACCAGCCTGGCCAGCATCGTGAAACACCATCTCTACTAAAATACAAAAATTAGCCGGACATAGTGGCGCACGCCTGTAGTCCTAGCTACTCAGAAGACTGAGACAGGAGAATCACTTGAACCCAGGAGGCAGAGGTTGCAGTGAGCTGAGATTGTGCCATTGCACTCCAGCCTGGACAACAAAGTGAGATTCTGTCTCACACACACACACACACACACAGACACACAGACACACACATACACCCCTGTATCTTATAGTCAAATCCTCCCCAGATACATGAGATAATGAGAATTCAGCTGCCAGGAAGATGGAATTGAACAGCAAATGAAAGTTTCCTTCACCTAGATGACTTGGGAGGCCTCCCTGTTGTGTGCAGCAGAGCTGAAAGGGCACAGTCAGGCTGGGCAAGCCTATAAATCACCAAGATGGTTTACAGCAAGGGCAGTCTGCTGATGTGATCGATGCTCTCCAAAGCATCAATGGGACATTTATCACTGTGATGAGATGTGAATGCTGCCAGGGGTCATGAGAATCCTGGATTTATCAGACTATTTTAAATTCTGAATAGCTTCAACAAGTGAGTTTTCACACCTCTAGCCCCATTTTTAACCTTCTGATGCATGAGATTTCAAGTCTATGAGCTACACGTGATGAAATTTAGAGGCGAACATCTGCTCCTCTTGTAATCATCTTCTTCTAATTGCTTTTCCAGCCTTTTACTTTTCACCTGTCTAATGCTTGTTTCATTCTCCCATTGAGTTTGATGTAATAAAAAGCTAGTCCCTCTCTCCTTTGCTGTTATGCGTATTTCTCTGTAACCCATTCTTATGTGAGAAAGATTATACATTAACAATGTAAAGTGTCTGTTGCTTTAATGGAGTATTGAGAAATGAAAGATAAATGTCAGATTGTTATTTGATGGTGTGCTCTATACCAGGATTAATGAATGCAATACTGTGCTTATGCAATACCTATTTGGGTGTGCTGTCTGGGAAGAATATGATTAACATGATGCAAACTTTTCCCCATCTAAAACCTGTGGGTTTTAAGTTATCTGGGACAGGCTACCATTTGCTCTAAGCAAAGACACACATTTGCTATAGCTGTAAACTGTCTTGAGGGCCAGGAAATATCAAACCTGATAGATTGTTTCAAACTAATTCAATTCTGGAAAAAGGTCAGTCTGCAAAAACAAACAAACAAACAAACAAACAAACCGTATTTTATTTTCCAAAATCATATGGCAGAGAGTATCTATGTCCTGAGGCATATTCGTATTCACTCCCGGGCTGGGGGATCATCATCTTTTATTAATATTCTTGGTTTTCTGTGGTTTTCTTTCAAGACTGGTTAGATTCATCCTCTGGACCAATGCCCATTTGCAACGAGTAGGGGGCAGGGAGTGTAAACCTATTTTTAGTTTGTTGCATGGACTCAGAGTCTTTAAGGGAAAAGAATGTGACTATTATTCAGGAAGCTATTTTAAACCTTTTTAGTTGAAGCATTACTCAAGAAAACCACAAATGCAGTTGGAAGATGACTTAGAAAAGCATGGAGTATGGTGGGTGACCTCATTTTATTGATTTGCTGCATCAACTCAGAAGAAATATGTTGTAAATACCAAACATTAAATATGAGATAATGCAGAGTTAAACCTAAATGTAGCTATTAGAATGAGAATTCTTCTGAATTTCAGTTACTTTCCTTTCTTATTAAATACATATCTATAGTTACAAAATATCCTTTAAATGTAAATGTACACTACCGGTTGGATGTTTTTCTTAATAGAATGGTGATGACATGTCTCTCATATTCTGAACATATACATATTAATACACATACCTGGAATTTTATGGTTAGGTTTACATTTGATTTTGTTTGCTATTTTTACTTTCTAATTTTCTAGTTCAATACATTTAAGTTAATGGTTTAGATCAAAAGCAAATGTAACCAGTCAGAAATTTATAGGCCCATAATTACTTGGCAAACTTCAGAAGGAAGTGATACACATTGCATAGCCAATTTTGAGAAGATTATTTCTACCTTGAATATAATTGAAAAAGGCTACACCTTGATCAGGAAAATATAGGTTTGCTATAAGGAAATTTGTCACAAAAAGAAAGTAATATTTGCCTAGGAGAAGCCTTAAAAATTCATAAGAGACCTAGAGTCATTTTGGTATTTTTCAAAATATTGCTGAAGAGTTCTTTCTGAATTTTGTGTCACTAGGCACGATGAGAAAAATAATAGAAGAACTTTATATAGCGCTGAGGTCATATTAAATAATATTTAATTTGCTTGGTTACTGAAGTCCTTGGCTGCTATACACTTTGGAAACTTTGGTGCTACAGAGCACTGAAAATGGTTAAAATGGTTAAAAATTTTACGAAATTAATGGTAATTTCTATAAAAAGTGAGGCATTTGAACCTTTAACTTGAATGAAGTTTCCAATTATCAAATAATCTTCATCTTGCTTAATTTATGATTATAGGTCCTTCTTTAGAAAAGCAACTAGCCAAAAGAGTGTATTCTGTGTGTTTTTCTATTGACTTTGCTTTGGGGTCCTAAAATCTGGTATCTTACGAAAGATCAATGTACTTAAACTATGTTGGTCTGTTCGATTTAAACTGTGATAAGATGATCTAGAGCTATTAGGTAACATTGCTGTCTGCATAGACCTTTATGTGTCTTGTAAGAGTCATTAAATGAAAACAAAAATTTAGGCAATTTGTGCCTGTAGAGACATGATAACTTAGTTATACAATAAAGTCCAAATTGTCAATATCTCATACTTAAATAGCATCCTGTCGTTAATAAATAATAGACTTTTCTGTCTGATCATTTGCTAAATCATGTTTGAATGTTTGCCAAAATAAAAGTCAGTTTGAATGAAAAGCTTTGCCATTAGACTAGCTTGATTTATCTTTGACACACAGTCAGTGTTTTTCACTGGGAGAAGATACTATTTTCTTCCCATGTATTCAGTTTTATAAACCAGTTTATGTAAAGCAGTTATGGGTATAATTCCTATTGATAGTAATATCATAGGCGTCAGAAAACTGGGGCTTTGACCGTAAGTAATAAAGACAATTACATATGTAAATTTTAGTATGCTGTCTGCCAGCATATAGTATATGCTCAATAAAAATATTTTAATTGTACTTTGATAGTACCAAGTTTAATCATCCCTGTTGCCTTTTTCTGTTGAACTTTACTCTGAGCTCATACTTGTAATGTCTTTCTCTATGGCCAATCAACAACTGGAATTGGCCAACATCACTTTTCACAGGATGGCTATATTTGTTTTCTATTGCCGTCATAACAAATTGTGACAAATTTGGTGACTTAAAACAGCACCTTTTTGTTACCTCATAGTTCTGTAGTAGAGATCCAGGTCTAGTATGGCTCAGCTGGGTTATATCCTTAGAATCTCAAAAGGCTGAAATCAGGCTGTCAGGTGGGCTATGTTCTTTTCTGGAGACTCTGGGGATGAGTTCATTTCCAAGTTCATTCTTGGCTGTTAGCTGAATTCAGTTGCCTGAAGTCATAGGACTGAGGTCACTCTTTGCTGGCTGTCAGTTCAGGCCAGTCCTTCTTCTGGTGTCTCTTCGCCTTCTTTCACAGGCTTTCAGTGTGTCTTCACCCTTTACCCTCAGCAACACTGCCAAATCTCTTCTACTTTTTTTTTTCTTGCCACAACTCTGATTCCAACCAGAGAAAGTTATCTGCTTTCAAGGGCTTCTGTAAGTAGATTTGGTCCTTCTCGGTAATCTAGAATTATGTTCCTATTTTAAGGTGTGTAACCACATCTTCAGAATTCCCTTTGCCATGTCACATATTCACAGTTTCCAAGATTAGGGCATGTGCCTCTCTCGACTGCCATTCCATCTCTTAGAATGGCAATGAAAACAAACTAAAGAACTGGCATAAATTCTCTTTAGTCTTCCGCAATAGCCATTTATTTGTCACTGATCTTTATTCACTCATTGAATATGTCAGACCACGAAATTTTACAAGTCTTCTAGCTGTTAACACTATGAAAGCTTGAACCTATTTCTGCGTTCCTTCCTTCTCTGTCTCTATCCTTTCATCTTCCCTCCCTTATTTTATTTTTTTCTCAGCCTTTTCATTTTCTATATCTACTAATTTTTTTTGCTTTTGTTTTCTACAGTGCTCACATGCAACTCAAGTGATTGTTGATTAGTAACAGAAATGCTTTCATGTCTTGTTTAATTGTAGTACTAAACCCAAACTAACGTGAGGTAACTTACAGTTCTTATTTCAGTTAATGAGTGTTGTATATTTCTCGAGGATTATGAAGTGTCTAATTATAGCATGATGTGCTAACCCCTCAGATAGAGTTGTGTGTAATATGTGGCATTTGTACCCTACTACCTTTTTAGGATCTGAAAAAGTGTTTTTGTTTTGTTTTGTTTTGTTTTTTTGAGATATAGTCTCCCTCTGCTCTTCTGTCATCCAGGCTGGAGTGCGGTGGCACGATCTCGGCTCGCTGCAACCTCCGCCTCCCAGGTTCGAGTGATTCTCTTGCCTCAGCCTCCCGACTAGCTGGGATTACAGGTGACCACCACCATGCCCAGCTAATATTTTGTATTTTTTAGTAGATACAGGGTTTTGCCATATTGGCCAGACCAGTCTCGAACTCCTGACCTCAAGTGATCTGCCCACCTTGGCCTGCCAAAGTGTTGGGATTACAGGTGTGAGCCATCTAGCCCAGCCTAAAAAGTTTTAGTTCTGAAATGATCTCACTTCAGCTGTCTTGGATAATGATAGCTTCCTAAGTGCTAGAGTCCTGCATTCAGAGATGTAGTGTATGGTCTTATGAACTTCTTTCCATCTTTAAGGTGCTAGGTGTCAAATAATTATTTGATTATTTGACATTTAAATGAATTATATTTGACTGTGTTACTTTTTTTTATAATATATTTTATTGTGTTTTAGGATTTGGGGTACATGTGAAGAAAATGCAAGATTGTTGCATAGGTACATACATGGCAATGTGGTTTGCTGCCTTCTTCCCCATCATCTATATCTGGCATTTCTCCCCGTGTTATCCCTCCCCAACTCCCCACCCCCCACTGTCCCTCCCCTAGTCCCCCCCGACAGACCCCAGTGTGTGATGCTCCCCTCCCTGTGTCCATGTGTTCTCATTGTTCAACACCTGCCTATGAGTGAGAACATGTGGTGTTTGATTTTCTGTTCTTGTGTCAGTTTGCTGAGAATGATGGTTTCCAGGTTCATCC
>CAUYLG010072561.1:0-67544 GCA_963573385.1 Cacajao melanocephalus | reverse complement strand
ACCTGTCGTCTTTGTAATTGCTGACTTTCAGATTGGGTCTGAGTGGACGTCTGGCTTGTTGGTGATGAAGTTTTTTCTGTTTCTTAGTTTTCCTTCGGCAGATGCCCTTTCCCCACAGAGCTAGGCCTTCCCGGGTTCAGCTGTGCTTACTGTGAAACTCTCAGTCCTCAGCACTTCCAATTGCTGTTCTCCTTGTGGGGATGGGGACAGCTAAGCCCGCCTCAAAGGGCACCCAGTCCCGTATACTCCGCACTGAGAAGCGCCGTGCAGGGGCGCTGGCAAAACAGCTGCGCTGGCCAAAAAAATCGCACTGGAGACCCATGTGGCTCCTCCACTGGGAATCTCCCGGTCTGTGGGCAACAAAAATTCGTCTGAAAGTGTGGAGTCCACTCACTCTCTGCGCTTTCACTGGGAGCTACATTCTTGAGCTGTTGCTAATCTGCCATCTTGGATATCTCTCCTTCATGGCCTTTATGAAGGCCCTTGATTTACCTTGATTTATGGCAGGTTATGCTGGCTTTCCATTTGGGGAATGATGTATTTTTTAAAAAAACTTATTTCTGTATAAAATGTAATAATTTACAAAGGGATATCAAGTAGGCAATATTACAGAGAGTTTAGCGATATGGCAAAAGTTATAAAGGAAATAAACTGTGAGATTTAATAATGTATGAATTAGCAAAAGGTTGCAAAGATAGTCTTCATATGACTGACGTTTAGGAAAAACTGAGCTATGTGGTAATGTCCAAGCTACTTTAAATTTAGTCCTTGGCTGTAGCTGTAACATGATTGTGGCAGAGCTCCTCATCACTGCCTTCTGCCTGCCTAACATAATCTCATTTTCCCCTTCTATTTATTTGTCCTGCCCTGTAGGAGAAACCTAGTGAATCTTGACTGGCCCAAGCCAATTGTGATGTGGCACTTCTCTTTCTGGGTGTCTGGTTCAGGCAGTAGCATGTAACCCACTTCTATACAGAAGGACACAAAGGATCATCTACTTGGGTGGTTTTTGTCAATTTAGGGACATTTTCCTACTTTCCCCTGGATATAGCTAGGAAAGAAAAAATTCCTGAAACTTCAACAGTCATTATGAGACTCAGGAATCTAAACCCAGAGCACAACAGCAATAACCTGAAGAAGTCAGTACAGAAAGATGGTAAGAAACAGTGTGCAAAGGCAGTTGGAACACCAAAGTATCCAGTCATGCAGCTGCCCTATCTCCAGACTTCTTGTTCAATGAAATAAATTCCTTATTATATAATCCCCTTATGTAGTTAGATTTTTTTTTTTACTTGCATCTGAATGTATCTCACATGATTCACGAATCTCCTGACTCTTCTTGCCTCATGACTTCCACTCTGGAAGAGCATCTACCTTTCATTCCTCCAGCCCTTTAGGATATTTTTGGCTTCTGAGTTTTTTCTCATGTGGCTTCCTCTTCCTGGAATGCTATCTTCCTTCCTTTCATTGCACATGGATTGATCTTTAGAAACTCAACGCAGAAGCCTTTCATGATAGAACTTAGTGAGCACCGAGTGCTCAGACCCTTTACTGTGAGCAGTCAGTACTCACTAAGCTCTATCATTGACTCACTTTACTCTGAGCACTCAGTACTCACCATTGCCTTCCTATATGGGCTGTGATTTTCTAATGGTGTTCCTGTTTTTCTCCCTAGACTGTGCTATTTGAGTATAGGGATAATCTATTTAACTTGGTAGCCCAAGATTCTCATTACATCCTTGGGCAGGAAAGATTATTTGAAATATCGATCCAAAACATTTCTCCCACAGAGCAGTAATGTGTGTAGCCACTAAAAGCTAGATATTTGAAGCTGGGGATTGAAACCTGATTCTGTTTAGCAGAGCAATGCAAACATCAGTTTCCTTAGCTAGAAAACTGATAGAGCCATAGTATTTACCTCTTATGTATTTAAATGATACAATGATGCATGTAAATTACCCATTTCATGATAAATTTTGTCATTATTCACAACTCACTAGCTTTCCCCATGAGTTTAACTATGTGCCCAGAGACGTGATAAACAATTCTATGCTTAAAAAAAGAATCTCCTATTAATATCTGTCTCTAGCTCTTGGTGAAAGAATGAGAATCTCCAGCCCATTGGCATTATATTTTAGAACTTCACACTCAGCTCAGTACATGCCTCTTATATTTGAGAACTGTACCTTATCTGGTAGCTAGGCCACAAATGCACATTTGTGTTTAAAGTAGAAAACAAATGTTCATGATGGCCGATGCATAATTTAACCTTTTCATCATTTGATATGAAGTCTAAATTAATCTAGAAGGATGATATTCATATGAGAAAAAATGTTTGACCTTTAATGATACTTTGATATCTCGACGTTCTTTATTCATCCTGGAACCTTTTGCTTGTTTTAAGTGACTCCCTTTAATGTATGTTCAAGTGTGATTTTGAAGTTTAATTTGAAAAAGCAAGAAGAAGAAAAAAAGGGGAGGATGAGTGGGCAGAGGGAAGTAGGAAGGGAGAAAATGAGAAGTGGTGAAAGATAAAGCCTAAATCTTCAATAAGTGAAAGGCTGTTTGAATAAATTGTAAGACATCCTTATATGAAATACTATATAAGTATTTAACAAAATGGTATAGATCTTTACAGATTCACCTGAAAGTATTCCATGACATATTAAGTAAGAAATGCAGGTTACAGATTAGGATATACAGGATATGCATGTAAGCTATATAAATTCTCATTTGTATGAGCCAAAAAAAAAATGTATGGAAAGAGAGACACAAAACTGTGTGGTAATATTGGCTTTCTTAAGGAGGAAGGAGACAGAAATGTTTGACATTTCCCCCATGTCTATACCATTTGACTTTCTGTAATAAGCATGTATTTTTTTAAAAAAATGTTTATTGAGGTATAATTCACCATAAAATTTAGCCACTGATGTGTACAATTCAATAATTTTTAGCAAATCTACCAATTGTGAAATCATCAAATCCATTTCTAGGACATTTCATCACTTCAATAAAAAGCCTCATACCTCATTACAATTAATGCCAATTCCCACCCTCAGCCTCAAGAAACCACTAATCTGCTTTCTGACTCTCCAGATTTGTGTTTCCCGGACATTTCTTATAGATGAAATCCTATCATATGTGGTCTTTTGTGTCTGGCCTTCTTCACTTAGCTTAATGTTTTTCAGATTCATCTATGTTGTAGCATGTGTCAGTACCACACTCCCTTTTATGGTTGAAGCATGTTCCAGTGTATGGATGTAGCACAGCTGGCTTATCCATTCACTAGTTAATGGACATTGGGTAGGCTTGCCAGATTAAATACAAAAATTAAATGCCCCACTTAATTTGTTTAATTTGCCCCAAATAATTTGTGGAACATGCTTAAACTAAAAAATGATTCATTGTTTATCTGAAATTTAAATGTAATCAAACATCTTATGTTTTTATTCACTAGATTTGGCAAATTTGAGGTATCTGCTTTTTGACTATTATGAATAATGCTGCTGTGAACAGTTGTGTGCTAGTGTCTGTATAGATGAGCATGCATTTTTGTAAATTGAAAAATAAGCTTAAAAGTTTAAATAAGATTGGCTGGGCAGAGTGGTATAATTTCAACCCTTTGTGCGGCGGAGGCAGAAGGAAGGATCACTTGATGTAGGGTTCAAGACCAGCTCTGGCAACATAGTGAGACCCCCAACTCTACATAAAAATTATTTAAAAAATTATCTGGGTATGATGGTGTGTGCCTATAATCGCAGCTACTCAGGAGGTAGACTTCTTAAGTGATGATTGTGCCTCTACACTCTAGCCTGGGTGACAGAGCGAGACCCTGCTTCAAAAAAAAAAAATTAAACCTCATTTTTTTGAGTGGCTGCCAGTAGTATCAGAAGTTTACAAGTCAGTAAAATAGCTTAAGATAATGTTAATGAATCTGTTAGAGAAAATCACATAAACATTAACCTCTGCTTTAATTATATGCCAACATTTCTTACCATGGCAGCTCTATGCTGTCTGGCATTGTTTTATTATTTGCTGGATCACCTATGGTTATTTAAGAGGATAATAAAACTTGGACACCAGGCATGCTTGACATCTAAATAATCTAAGTCCAGGAGCTCATTAAAAGCTGAGATAAATAGCTTGGTGAATACTTTAACACAGATTTCTTGTCATTTAGTTCAGGAAAATTTTAGATTTTGAGAGAATGTGATTTTCCTCTCTTGCTGTTAGTAGTTTTAAATAAAGTTAAACAGAGCCAGCAGATCACCACCCATTGCTTTTGACCTCAGTCTTCTCTGGGCCTAAAACACTATTGCTCTGACTGTTGCATGGTTTAACTTTTATTTCATTCAGGTCTCTGTTCAGATATCCCCTCCTCAGAGCAGCCTTTCATAACCACCCTTCATAGCTAGGGCTGACTCATTTAATAAATGAAATATAATATGCCTAGTTAATGTTAGATTTCAGATAAAGAATAAATATTTGTTTAGTAAAAGTATGTCCCATGCAATATATGGGACATGCTTATGCTGAACAATTATTCGTTGTTTATATGACATTCAGATTTAGATGGGTGTCCTTAATTTTATTGGGCAACCCTATTCATAATGCTTAGAGCAACCAGACACCATATTATACAATCATCTGCATATTTATCATATTGGTGGTCTCACCCTGAGAAAGCAGGGCCATATCAGTTTTGTAGGGCTGCCATGACAAATTGCCACTAACTTGGTGGCTTGAAAGGGCAGACATTTTTTTTTTTTTGGTACAGTCTGGAGGCCAGAAATCTGAAATCGCGGTGTCAGCAGAGCCTTGTTCTGTTCAAAGACTCTAGAGGAGCATCCTTCCTGCCTCTTGCAGCTTCTGGTGGCTCCTGGTATTATTGGATTCTGGCGACACCCCACCAGTATCTGCTTGAGTCTTCACACTGTCTTTTCCCCTATGTCTCTGTGTGTCTTTTATCTTTCTGCCTCTTATAAAGACACCTGCCACTATATTTAGGGCCCACTCTAATTCAGAATGATCTCATCTTGAGATCTTTGATGTTATCATATCTATAAAGACCCTTTCTCCAAAAAAGATGAATTTACAGGTTTTGGGGGGATGTATTTTTTGGGGAGAGCAGTATTCAACCCACTGCAGTAGCACATAGGAGTTTAATGAATACATGTTGAAAGAATGAGTTGGAAGGTTAATGGAGGGGAGCATTTTGGGATTCATTTCTGTTCAACAACATCCATTGAGAATCTACTGTGTACTGATGTTAGAAGGATGCTGGGGATACATTCTGTCTTAAGGTTTCTGAGCAACATGGTGAAACCCGGTCTCTACCAAACAATACAAAATTTAGTCGGGTGTGGTGGCGAGTGCCTGTAATCCCAGCTACTTTGGAGGCTGAGGCAGGAGAATTGCTTGAACCTGGGAGGCAGAGGTTGCAGTGAGCAAAGATCGTGCCACTGCACTCTAGCCTGGGCAACAGAGTGAGATCCTGTCTAATAAAAAAAAATACAAAATATAAATGTTGGAGTTTGTGGGATTTGACTTCAAACTTCAGCATTGCTGTCTACTAGCTGTCTTTATATTTCAGCGTAAGTTTCCTCATCTATGAAATGTGACTGAAAATATCTATCTCATGGGGTTGTTGTGAAGACTGAATGTATGTATGGAAACATGTAAAGCCCCAGTCCTTCTGTGCCTAACATATTTGGAATTCCTACATACGTGTTGTCCTCAGACATCCGTGAAGACAGGCCCACCAAATAAAGCCTCCAGTGACATGAACATCCAGCCTTTATTCAGCAAGCCTTTGCTGTATGCCTTCTGTGCCCAGTTGAATGAGCAGGTAAGTCCCTTAAAGTAGGGAGCTTACCTTACAGTGATAGGGAAAAGACAATAGAACAAACATGCAAAATATAAACAACAGGATTCCAGGAAATAATAAATGAGAGGGAGGAAAATGAAATGGCTTAAAAAGGTAGTTTGACAATGAGATACCATCTCACACCAGTTAGAATGATGATCATTAAAAAATCAGGAAACAACAGATGCTGGAGAGGATGTGGAGAAATAGAAAGACTTTTACACTGTTGGTGGGAGCATAAATTAGTTCAACCATTGTGGAAGACAGTGTGGCAATTCCTCAAGGATCTAGAAATAGGAATACTATTTGACCCAGCAATCCCATTACTGGGTGTATACCCAAAGGATTATAAATCCTTCTACTATAAAGATACATGCATGCATATGTTTATTGTGGCATGGTTCACAATAGCAAAAACTTGGAACCAACCCAAATGCCCATCAATGATAGACTGGATATAAAGCAAATGTGCACAGATACACCATGGAATGTTATGTAGCCATAAAAAATGAGTTCATGTCCTTTGCAGGGACATGATTGAAGCTGGAAACCATCATTCTCAGCAAACTAACACAAGAACAGAAAAACAAACACTGCATGTTCTCACTCACAAGTGAGAGTTGAACAATGAGAACAAATGGACACAGGGAGGGGAACATCACACACTGGGGCCTGTAAGAGGGTGGGGGGCTAGGGGAAGGAGGGGGCTAGGGGAAATAGAGCATTAGGATATATATCTAATGCAGATGACAGGTTGATGGCTTCAGCAAACCACCATGGCACGTGTATAGCTATGTAACAAATCTGCATGTTCTGCACATGTACCCCAGAACTTAAAGTATAATTAAAAAAAAAAAGGTAGTGTGGGTGTGTGGTAGGGCTGAGAAGGAGCACCTGTGGATATGAGGTTAGGGAATACCTCTTTTTTTTTCTTCTTCTTTTTTTTTCTTGTTCACCTTCAATTGTCTTGACTGAGTTGTAAGGGAGGACCTCTTTAAGGAGATAATTTTGAAGCAAAGACCTTGTAGTGTGATGGAAAGAACCAATATATATTACGGACGGAATATTATTCCAGCCCTAGGGAACCCGTGTGAGGGTGTTGATGTAAAAACCAGTTTGGAAAACCTGAGTGTCTCTTTTTCATAATATTAGCCAGAAAAACTGCAGCAAACCATACTCACGCATATAGTGGGTTGACTTAATAAATGTCATCTTCTGTCCCTTGCAATGCACAATGAACTATGCTGAGGGAAAAGATTCAAAATTGAACCCATCATGGTCACATCCAGAGGAGCTGAAATACAATGGACGAGACAAATGTATATAAATAATTCTGTGAACAAATAAAGAAGTAATCTGGGGAGCGTGAAAGAAAATATTTACTAATGTCAAAACTTCAAATATGAATGTGATTTTTATGGAGTGAAAAGGTAACTTTAAAATTGTTTCCCAGGGTGAGATTGATGAGGTAACTTTCTCAAGGGTTTGGGGTAACAAAATGGCTGGAGAAAATCCTTTGGGAGTCCTGTCCTCTCACCAGGGTCAAGTATAATTTAGGACTGGGTCAAAGGAGACAAAAGATTAATGCATTCCAAAAGTAAGTCAGAAATCAGTGGAAGTCACTCGTTCCTTAAGATAAAGATGAGGTTGGCTCCAGCTTGTCACATCCCGCTTTCTGTGTTCTGGGGAAAGTTTCTGGGCTCTCTGCAATAATTCTGTAAAGGAGTTGTCTTCTGTTCCATGTCCACATTTGCACTCAGCTTCTTTCCACAGATGTTGCCAGCAGAACCTGTTCTATTCAGTACCTATATCAGTCAGCATTCTCCAGAGAAAGAGAACCAATAGGACCAGTAGGGTACATTTTTACCATAACCAGTTTTTACTAAGATGTTTCCCGAATCCTGGTGTTAATTATGTTTGTATCTATTTATCCCATCTAGTTCTCTATCTCTGTATCTCTGTCTATCTTTCTGTCTTCTGTCTCTTTATTTGTATATTTATGCATCTATCCATCTATAATTTGTCATTCATCATTTATAGCAGAATACTGAGCATTGTTTTTGTGAAATTCAGAAAAGCATAAAGATAGTTTTAAAAAGCTGGGTATTTGTGTAACTGATTTCTATAAGTTACATAATAAATTACAACGACAAATATATTTATTTATAAATATATAATATATATTACATGTTGATTTATCTTGTTTATTTTTTATGTTTAGTGATCTTGTGGCTTTAGATTTTTTTTTTAGTTATTAAAAACCTTTGAACAATCCCCAATGTTAAATTTTGTATTTTCTTCCTTTTGATGAAACAAGATTGATAAAAAAACAAAATGAAAATGCCATTACTTGTTGAACCACAAGATAGAAATCTCCGTTCCCATGAGATTCTGGAATTGAAGATTTAGTTCAGAGATTATTTGCTCCAGTAAATTTTTTTTGGAGATGCTAGATGTTAATTTTTTAACTGCAGCTGCAAAACATTTACTGCTTTAACAAATAAACAGGCCATTTACTTTTAAAGTAAAGTATAACCCCAATGGTCAGTAAGATTAACAAATGAGTTTGCAGTTATCTTCTCAGAAAATTAACCAGAATGACAGCATTACCACACAGAACCTTACCATTCATAGAGTTGAGACTCATTTTCAATTTAAGAAAACTCATCATTTCCTTGGCCACACACTTTTTCTCCTTTTAAGGTAGCATTTGCCAAACACTATATTATTTGTATTTATATTTAGGTTAACTGGTAAAGTCTAGTCATCTTGTCAAATGAAACTTGTTTAAAGGGAAATTAAATGGTTGCATTGCAGATCCCTCATCTCACTCTGATACTGATTGGCAAAGTAAAATAGATGTGTAGCAAAAATGTCTTCATCAATTTCTGTATTGACTTTATTATTGCATTGTATAGTACAAGTTTCTGGTTAATAAGTTTTTATAAGTCGGGTGAACAGGATTTGATTGTTAGGTATAGTCAGATATATAATGGCTATATCCAACGGAATCTAATGGAGAGAGACCATATTTGTAAATGAGAAAACTCAATAATATAAGGCTGCTAATTCTTACCAAATTAATCTATTAATTGACATTTTAGTTGGAATGACACTGAACAAGATTTTTCAATGAACCTAAAACATGTTTTATAGAATTCATTTGGAAGAATTAAAAAAGTTCAAAACAATTTTGTTAAAGAAGAAAAGGAGAAGAACTTACTTTACCTGTTATCAATACTTGTGACAAGATATAGTAATTAAGTAGTTAAATCTAATAGCTTAATGGTTAAATTTTCCAAAATAGTTCTTGCATCATATGTTATATCTTGGGTGCTGTAAGGAATATAAAGATATATTAGTATTCAAAGGCATGGATAGAGCAGAAAATATTTTGGAGCAGTGGACATTGAAGCACCTGTTATCTTCTCCCTTATAAATGACATTAGTTCCTGGATGAAAAAGACTGACCTAAGCTTAGCAAGTTGAAGAGTAATGTTGATACCAATTAGATTTGCTGTGAACCAGGAGGGGTAGAGAAAGACCTTATTTCCTCCTTTAGTTATAATTTTGAATAAATAAAGATATCCTAGGAAAAAATCCTTAGAGCACTCTTCTTATCACACTAGCAATAGAAATGAACCTTATTTGGCATCTTAGGATTTTTTTTTCTCTCCCCTAAGAGAGCGCCCCACCCAAGAAGTACTCCAGGAGCTAAAGCACCCAGCTATGTTCTTTTCTTCTCTGAGATCAGCAATGGCCCTAACAGGTCTAGCATTTGAATTTAGCTGACAATTGCAGTGACGATGTGTTGAGCAGAATGCAATCCAGCTTGTTCCTATGAAGTTTTATAGGCTCTGCAAGTTTTAAAACTTATAAAAAATGTTTTGTCAGTAAAAGAAGCTGGCACACAGGGAACAGTTGATTATAATAAGGCCTCATTTCCTATGGTCTAATAACTATAACCTATTTTAACTATTACACATTATAATATCAATAAAGCTCTGGTCATTTATTATCTGTTTAAAAAATCTTTTCCTTTCAGTAAAGATGTTCTGAAAAGGTCAGAGCTGCTGTCAGACCCTGTGATAAAGAACAGGATGGTGCTTTGTAAAATGGCAGTTCCTGCAGTGTTAAGGACTATAAACTTTTCAAATTGAATTGTAAAAGTTTATAACTAATAAAGAAACCCTTTTAGGTGATTTTAATGTTATTTGGTTGTTTAAAATATCCCACAGATGGAAACAGATGGTGAGGTCATGAAATGGGTGAGCATTCAGCATCGTAAAATGCAAACACATTTTCTCCATGTTAGAGATATAGCAGTGTAGTAACAATAATGCTATAAGTCATTATTTCTAGTTTCTATGTCTAGTGTCTACTAAGATCAGTTACATTACCTGCCAATATAAATAGAGGAGGGGCTGAGGCTTCTGTTTTTAGAAAAGGGGCGTAGAACAGCTAACAGATCTCCTTTTGGTAAAATAAATAAATGCTTCTCATTTTCTCCTTCAAATGGCCTTGAACAGTTCATCTCTTGGGATGGCTAAGGCACAGTTTATCTTAAATAGGAATGAAAATTTATTATTAGCAAAAGGTAATTTTATAAAAGGATCACATTCCAGGAAGATAAACCACTAGATTGCAAATTCCTTGAGGGCAGATATTCTTAGTCTTTCATTTCAGAGCCAGGCACTTTTTTCTAGACACTTAGGATATACCAATAAAACAAAATAGGAAAGAAATCCATTTTCTCGTAGAAATTACATTGGAGTAAGATAAATCAGGCAAAAAAGCTACATGTGAGTAACTTACTATATTAGTGTTTGTAAAATTGTATGTTCAAAAAACAAGAATATAATGAGGAAAAGAAAAGTAAAGCAGGTTAAAAGTTTTCAGGAATGCTGAGGTGAAGAGTGCGGTGCCCTAGAAATAATCCCTATTATTTTAATGTGTAGTCTACTGAGCTTTCTTTTCTTTTTTTTTTATAATGCATACATATACATATATTTTAAACAACAAAACTCTTGATGAATATATGGCATTGTTACTTTCTTTTATTTGATCAGCTGACCATTTTTTGAAAATGTAAATAAATGAACATGGTAGTAAGGGAGATCCTTATTGGGAAGGGGGTAGTTGGGGAAGGACTTGATAGGAGTGGATAATGGACATGTATATCTGGATGAAGACAACTCCAGAGAGAAGAAAGGGCTAGTGCAAAGACACAAAGGTGAGCATGTGCTGGCATATTTGAGGAGTGGGAAAGGCCAGTGTATCTGCAGAAGCTGAGCAAGTGAGAAGGAGAAGGGGAGGTAGAGCAGAAAGGGAATGAATGGGTGGTGCTGGGTTATTTAGGACATTGAAGGCCATTGTCAGGACCTTGGATTTTACTGTGAGTGAAATGGGGTCACTTGGAGGGTTTTAAGTAGAAAAATGACATGACATGACATGACTTATGATTTAAAAAGAACCTCTAGAAACTGATTGAAAATACATCATTAGCAGGTGAGGGCTGATGCAGAAAGACCAGTTAGTAAACAATCCTGAAGAAATGAGGGGACTCAGACCAGTGCTGGGTGTTTGAAATGGTGAGAAGTGGTCAGACTCAAGATATGCTTGACTATAGAGCCAGCAGGATCTTCTGTAGATTATATGCAGATTGTAACAAAAAGGAATCAGAAATGGCTCCAAGGTTTTTGACCAACTGAAGGGATGAAGCTGCCATTTCCTGAAATGGGAAGGCTGTAGGAGGAAGTGGTTTGGTTTCCCTTTTGGACAAGTTGAATTTAGGATGCCTATTTGTCTTCCAAGTGGAGATGGCAAGTAGGCAGTTGCATATTTGGATGAGCCTAGAATTTGGGAGAGAAGTCTGGACTAGAGACATGAAATTTGGAGTTATTAATATATATGATATTTAAAGCTAAATATCATATGATCTATGGTATTTAAAGCTAGGAAAGTGGATGAGATCACTAAAGGCATGAGTATAGACAGAAAAAGGAAGAGGTCTCTGGATTGACTGTAACTAGCTTTGACTAACTCAATGAAATTTAGTTGAGTCAATGAACAAGATGAATGAGTCATAATAGCAATCAGTGCACTCCTCCACAAAATGATGGCTCAGAAAAAAAAGCACTAAATATGTATTTCATGGAAGTAACAACATGGAGTGATTCCTAATTTGAAATGTGACTTCTTCTAAGTCCAGGAAGGAAGTGGGACCTGATAAAGAGCCACGTAAATGGAGAAACTAGTTATGACTGTGCCATATTTGTTTACTCATTCATTTAACAGATAATTTTTAAATGCCTGCTTTGTGCCAGTCACTAATCTTTTATACTGAACATTTAATATTTCCCTCCGCTCAACATTAGTTCTTTATTTCTGAGTACCTCGATTTCCATTCAGACATTACTTCTCCGGTTGTGTGCAATCCTTAAACCAGAACCTGGGAAGTCTTGGCTAAAGTAATTAGACAAAAGAAAGAAATAAAAGGCATCCAAATAGGAAAAGAAAAAGTCAAACCATCTCTCTTCACCAGTGATATGATTCTATACCTAGAAAACCCTGAAGACGCTACCAAAAGGCTCATAGAACAGATAAATGAATTCAGTAGTTGCAATATACAAAATTAATGCACAAAAGTCAGTCGCATTTCTATAGATAATAACATTCAAGTTGAGAGCCAAATCAAGAAGATAATACCATTTACAATAGTCAAAAAATAAAATAAAATACCTAGAAACACATTTAAGCCAAGGAGGTGAAAGACCTCTAGAAGGAGAACTACAGAACACTGCTGAAAGAAATCATAGATGACACAGACAAATGGAAAAACATTCCATGCTCATAGATTGGAAGAATTTATATCGTTGAAATGGCCATACTACCCAAGGCAATCTATAGGTTTAATGCTATTCCTATCAAACTAGCAACATTATTTTTCACAGACATTTGAAAATTATTTAGAATTTATTCTAAAATTCATATAGAACCAGAAGAGACCAAATACCCAAAGCAATCCTAAGCAAAAGCAACAACACACCAGAGGCATTGGATTACCTGACTTCAAACTATACTATAAGTCTACAGTAACCAAAACAATATGATACTGGTACAAAAACTTAGATGAATGGAACAGAATAGAGAACCCAGAAATAAAGCCATATACCTACAGCCATCTGATCTTTGACAAATTTGAAAAAAATAAGCAATGAGAAACAGACTTCCTATTCACAAATTGTGCTAGTATAGCTGGCTAGCCATATGCAGAAGAACAAAACTGGACTCATACCCTTTACTATGTACAAAAAGTCACTCAAGATGGATTAAAATTTAAATGTAAAACCTCAAATTATAAGAATCCTGGAAGGAAGCCTAGGAAACGCCATACTGGACATCAACCTTAGGAGAGAATTTATGACTAAGTCTCCAAAAGTAATTGCAACAAAAACAAAAATGGACAAGTGGGATCTAATTAAAGAGCTTCTGTACAGCAAAAGAAGCTATCAACAGAGTAAACAGACAACTTCCAGAATAGGAGAAAGTATTCACAAATTACGCATCCAACAAAGGTCTAATATCCACAATCTATAAGGAACTTAAACAATTAAACAAGTGCAAAACAAATAACCCCATTAAAAAGTGGGCAGAATGTATGAACAGTCACTTCTCAAAAGAAGACATACAAGCAACCGATAAAAGTATGAAATAATGTTCCACATCACTCATCATCAGGAACTTGCAAATCAAAACCACAATGAGACAACATACAACAGTCAGGATGTCAATTAGTAAATGTCAAAAACAGCAGATGCTGATTAGGCTGCAAAGAAAAGGGAAGGGAACACATACACTGTTGGTGGGAATGTAAGTTAGTTCAGCCACTGTGGAAGGCAATTTGGAGATTTCTCAAAGAACTTAAAACAGAACTACCATTTGACCTGGCAACCCTATTGCTGGGTGGATATCCAAAAGAAAGTAAATCTTTTTACCAAAAAGACACATGCACTTATATATTCATTGCAGCACTATTCATTATAGCAAAGACATGGAATCAACCTAGTTGCCCATCAGCAGTGGACGACTGGCTACAGGAAATGTGGTACATATGCTACCTGTGGAATACTATGCAGGCATAAAACAAAATGAAGTAACGTCCTTTGCAGCAATATGGATGCAGTGGGAGGCCATTATCCTAAGCAAACTAAAGCAGAAATGGAAAACCAAATATTGCATGTTTTCACTTATAAGTGGGAGCAAAACACTGGTTACTCATGGAGGTAACCGTGGCAACAAGAGATTTAATAGGGAGGAGTTGCAACAATAGGGAGCAATGAACAGGAGGGTGGGAGCAAGGGTTAAGAAACTATGCTCACTACCTGAGTGATGAGATCATTTGTATCCCAAACCTCAGTGTCACAAAATATACCCATATAACTAACCTGCATATATACCCCCGAATCTAAAATATAAGTTGAAATTATAAATTAAAAAAATAAACTAGAAGTCAGTACCACATTGGTACTGTCAGAAGACCAGGCAGCACAGTCAACTAATACAAAGGGGTAGCTAACAAGGTAGACTTTTATTTGTTATTTTTAAGGCTTTGGTTCTGATATTTTAACAATGTGTACTTCTACTTAAAATGAAGAAATTGAGGCTGGGTGTGGTGGCTCATGTCTGTAATCTCAACGCTTTGGGAAGCTGAGGCAAAGGGATATCTTGAGGCGAGGAGTTTGAGACCAGTCTGAGCAACAAAGCAAGATTCAATCTTTACTAACAAACAAAAAGAAAAAAAAAAAAGGAAAATACTAGCATGGCGTGGGGGCTTGCACCTGTAGTCTAACTATTTGGAAGGCTAAGGTGGGAGGATGTCTTGAGCCCTGAAGTTCCAGGCTGCAGTGAGCTATGATCATGCCTGCACTCCAGCCTGGGTGACAGATCAATACTCTGTCTCCAAAAAGGAAAAAGAAAGTCAAATTAAAACGTTAAAAAGGAGAATTCAAAATCCTTCCTCACCTCCATTTGTCTTGCTCCTTCCTTCCTTCTTTTTTGCATTCTTTCTTGAAATTTTGCCCCACAGGAAGTGATGGATATTTCCAAAAGTAGGGTGCTTCCTAAGTGCTTGCCTCTGAGTAGCATTTGAGATAGAACTTATGGCATAATTCTTCTTTGTCCAACGTGAATATTAACATACTTGTCTACCGTACATGTTTAATTCTATTTAGCCTATGATTTTTGTTGGAATCAGACTATGGACTGATCTTTGTTTACTTTTAATATTTGTTTTTGTCCCATTCATTATTATACTTCTCTGAAGTTCCTGATTTGAAACTATTTGAGTTATAGGTCTTTCATGGCAAGCAAGAGAAAATATATCTTGCTCTCTTAAGCAGAAAAATAATTCATTCAAGGGAAATAAGAGGCCTAAAGGGATCCAAGTGAAAGCCATGGACTCAGATTTGGAAAAACACGAGGAGGAAAGAAAGCTCACAGGGAGAGGGGAGTTATAGGCAGAGTTGATGAGCTGTTACTTTAGGCTGTCAGGGATGAAGTTAATCAGCCTATGATCTTGTTTGTTTGTTTGTTTGTTTCTGTAACATTTCCTTCAAGATTCCATACTCAAAGGAAACAGCATTCAACAAGCTTATCTTGGGTCATGGGCAGATCCCTTAACTAGGGCAAGGCAGGACACTGTTATTTCTACCATATTCTATCCAGCAGGGAAAGTATGCTCATTGCAAAGCTGACTCAGTGTGCTTTTACCAGAAAAAGGAAAATCCTAGCTAGCAAAGATAACACAAGATTCCTCTTAGATAATATTTGGTTTGCTTATTCCACACTGTAAATTCTCTGAACAGTGGTGGTGTTCTCTAGGAAGCACTTCATATATTGCAATCTCCCCAAAGACAGGGCTGGATTTACCATTTTCTTGCATGGCATCCAAGACAATAAGTGATTAATAAGTGCCTAGAGTTGTAATTCAAAATAGGCTTCATGATGTTTTGCCCTGATAACTTTCTTTATACTTACTGTGTGGTTTCTTTCTCTAGGTTTTGCCTCTTACTATAAATTTGATCTTCTTGTTCAAGGCAGTGGTCACTGTGTAGACCAGGTCTTGTTGCCTAACTTAGGTAATTGAAAAATCCATCCAACATCCTCATCAGCAGAAAAAAATGTTGACTGATAGAGTATCTTCCTTTTGTCTATGTGTTTACAGACTTAAGGAAAGTTTGTGTTAATTAATATTTTTATAATGTACATTATAAAACAAATTTCCTAAAGTTTAGAATTATTAAAGGTATATATAGTTATGACTCAAACATTGAATTTTATTAACATCATTGGAGTATTACATTGATTTGGTGTATAGTCATGAAATTACTAATTATTTTTACCTAATTAAAATGTTAAATTGGGGGAGTCTGGATTTTAATCATATTCTTGAAAGCTATTTTGATAGTAGATAAAATGTCAGCTCCCCAAATCTGCAAAAGTGTGTATCCTCATCGTGAAAATCAGGTATCATTCCAGATGTTAAATATGTATCAGATGAACTGATGTGGGTAAACCTGGTGTCAGAGAACATGTGGTAAGCATTCCCTTTAATTCATGCCTCCTCATTTAATGCCTATGCCAGGCAGAAGAAAAACAGCAATACAGCAAAATCACATGATTTAAACTGAGGTCTGAGTTCAAATGTGGATTTTACCATATCCTAGCTGAGTGTAAGCAAATTACTAAAATTCTCAGAACTTTAGTTTATCTATAAAACATGGCTAAAAACGTCTATTTCTTACTGTTGTCATGAGGCTCAAATGAAATACTTGATGTGTCCATAGTTACTCACTATGGACTCAATAAATGGAATCTGTTGTAATTTGACAACTAACATATTTATATGAGTCTGACTCATTTCTATGCATGAGAAAAAATACTGACACGTTTGAGACAGATTAATAATTACTTGTTCGATTAATCTGTCTAGATCTATTTTTTTTCAAATAAATATGAAAGTTGTGATTGATAACTGGAGTAGATCATATAACTTATCATTTCCTAAAACATTTCTAGAGCACACATCTATGCTATTAGATGTAACAAAAGGGGTTATCAGAAAAACATTTGTGTTTATGCAGGATTGGACAAATCTTGATTGACCAATGTCCAACTACCATCTTGACTGCAGGACTTTTCAGAGCCTTGTGTAAGCATACATTGTGACTTTTCAGAAACAAACAGAGTAAGCAGAATTTTCTGACTTATTTGACCAGTAAGCACAGTATCATGGGGGTAGTAACAACATTGTGAAGAAGTGATGACATCGCTGTTTTTCACCATCTACTTGCAAAATGGCACAAGAAAGGATCACAGCAGACAATCAGACTTGCCCAGAGCAGCCATTGTGAATTTAATCTAATTGCTCTTGAAAGCTGAATTTTTTCTTCTCTGAATTGAGTTGCAGCCTTTGAGGAAGAAACAAATTGCCTCCCTGCTGCTCACACTTCTGCTCCATCTGTAAATGTTAGGAAATAGCATAAAAAGAAATTCAAATTCCTGTAGCAATAAATATGCAAACACACATTTTCTACAAATATAGCTAGGGCATCATTTTCCCCCTTTTACCACCCCAGAGTCCCTGAACAGGTTTGAATCTGTTGACAAAGCTTTTTAAAACCATCTAGCTGACCTTTTTTTTTTTTTTTCTTCTGTATGATAGCAATCTGTTAGCCATATTCCCAGGGAACTTGCATAGAGAGCTTCTTCTTCTCTCTCTCTCTCTCTCTCTCTTTCTGTCTTTCTCTCTCTCCCTTTCTATCCCACTCCCTCCTTCCCTGCCTTCTTGGCTCTCCAGTTCTCTTTCTTTTTTTTTCTATTTCTTATTCCTTGGCAGTCTTGCCACTGGATGTGCAAATTAAAACTCATTTAATCAGCTGCATGCCAAGCGCAAGGACTCAGTCAATCACATTCTATGCCATTGGCTAGGTAATTACTTGAAATTTGCTATCTACTGTTTAAGCCTTTGTTCCCAGCCTACTATTGACGTCAAAGGAGTTTTGCCTGTGAAAGAATCAGGTCTTGTTTTTTTTGTGTATAAAATATTCCAGTTTGCTCCAGACTTCTGTGCCCGAGTGAATCTCTGGCAAAAAATGTTCTGTACATCCATCAACATTTAGAAGTGCAGTGATGTTTGCATCCAAAGTTGAAGTTGGAGATTGAACAGAAAGAAAAAAATCTTGTGAGCACAGTCAAACGGTTGCTCAAAGCTTGTGTTTTAAGATTTTCTTCAGCTTCTTGCATTCTCATACCAAATGATAATATGCACATTTGCAGAATTGTGATAACATATCGATAAATCAATGTCAAAATACTGTCTTAATTCCAGGACTTTTCAGAGCCCTTAGAGAGAGATATAGTCATGTATTTGTCCTTACGGGAATAACTGGACCTTTGCCAAATTGCGAAAAGTTCAGGTACAAGGTAAACAATGCAGTTGATAGTGAGTCAGATTCTGTACCAGGAAGATTTTGTACCGTGTGAGTTTCTGTCTGCATTGCCCACCTTGGTACTTCCAGCATTTAGGAGAACTGTTGGCACACAATTAAGTATTTGTTAACTACTCGTTTAAGGAATAAGTAAGTTTTTTCAAAGAGGCTGCTTCAACCACTAACACTTATTTATCTTTGGAGTCACATGTCATGGCTAAGTTATGCCCTAGGTACTATATAGCTTAGAAGTTAATACTTAGTAGCCAATACTTAGTAGTTAATACTCTAACCTTGAGGTTAGAGAGCCTTCAGGGTTTAGCTCTGCCTTTGCCCTTTACAACTGGTGAGGCTTCGTGCAATTAACTGAGTCTATTTAAGCCTCCCTCTCCTTACCTTCATATTATCTCCACTGTAGAGATGAGGAGACAATGATCTCTACTCCAAAACAGATTCAATATAAGAATTAAGACAATGTACATAAACACCTTTGCGTAGTATGTGGCATATAATAAACATTCAGTAAATATTAATATTATGATGAAAGACTGCATCCATTGGTTCAATGGATAAATCTCAAGTGGAGTAGCACATAATAGGATGCTGATAGTACATATTTTATGTAGACATTTATATATGCAGACATTGGGCCCAAAATAAAAGTGTAGCACTGCAATGACATTGTCAGTGTCCCCCACCAAGAGTACATAGAGACATCAGGACAGAGTTGATAATTAAATCTCACAGAAAGCCTTGTAAATAATTATTTCAAAATGTTGCTCTTGATCAATGGTTCTCAACTGCAAGCAAGTTTGCCCCCTGGGGGGGACATTCATTAATGTCTGAAGACGTTTTTGGTTGTCAGCACTGGGGAGGGGGGCTGTGCTTGTGGCTTCAGAGGCCAGAGATGCTGCTGAACATCCTACGATGCATAGGACAGCCTGCTACAACAGGAACTGATCCATTGTGCCAGAATTGAGAAAAATCCTGCTCTGGATTTTTAAATTTTAAAAATATGGAATATATTTCAAATTCTATCAGTGCCAACACATATGAAGATACATTATTTATGAATTATTTTCAGTGTTTAAAAAGGGATTAAGGCAAGTGGCTCTTTTTGTTTGAGAACTGGGTTCATTTGAGGGAGCCTGGAATATGATCCTTTTCCTGGAATGCATTTGTCAGGCTGAAGGATCAGGGCAGAGAATTGCAGTCTGATGAAAATGCCGCAAGCAAATATCTTGCTTTGGAATGTTTTTAATGAGTCATTTCCAAAAACTCAAATACGGTGACTAGTGACTAAGACTCTAATTAACCCAGAGTCCGCTAAAAATAGGAAAGATCCATTGCACTTATGCAAAGTTTTCTATTAAATCAATAACCCTGCAAGGTAGGCAGAGAAAATTTAAAATCTAGAGAATACTAACACTAATGCTAATAATGAGAGCCATTATTTATTAAGCATGGACAGTGTGCAAAATAATGGCAGTTGAACAAGAGGAGGAGGAACTTGGGGTTTGGGGTCCACTCCTAACCCTGTCACCTACCAGCTGCGTGAGTCTTGACAGTTTATTTTTCTTTTCTGTGTCTTAAGTCTTAATCTGTGACATAGGAATTCATGGCGTTGTTGTGAACATTTTAAAAATAAAGCCTCCGAAGCACTCAGCACAGTGACGGATACGTATGCTTCTAATAAATGTAAGTTAATAATTAGAAGTCGTCTCACAAAAACCGTGTAAGGAAAGTGTTAATAGTTAAGGATGAGACCATTTAGAGATGAGAAAACTGTGTCAACAAGTACTTCAGTACGTTGCCTGAGTTTCCTCAAGCAGTGAGTAGCCAAATCAGGTTGAATACAAAACTCGCTTGGCAAGCCTTGTGCCTAGAAGAGTGTCTGGCACGTATCAGGAACAACAAATGTCTGCTGCAGAGGAGAAGGAAAAACTTGTTCTTCTGCCCTCATAGGTCCTGTGGCTGGGGCCCTCAAAATTAAACATTAAAAGACACATTAATAGGAAAAGAGGTTTATTTCATATGCATATGAAGGACCTCATAGAAATTAAATGCAAACCCCAAAGAGATAGTCAGACTAGAGGTGTATATACCATTTTAACAAAAGGGTAATAAATTTGTGGAGAAATGACAAGGCAGGAAAAATAAATTTGAGCTTCTAGTGGTGATAAATTGTGGAAAGGTAAACATCTGAGGAAAACAATAGAAGAGTGGGTTATTTTGTTATGCAGACTCCCCTAGAGGCTGATAGTCTAGAGTTTCATCTGGTGATTAAGCACTTCTTGTGCTGGTTCTGGTAGGAGAGAGAGGAAGTGGCGACACTTTTCACAAAGGAAAATCTATGCCTGATTTTAGGCCAATGGGGGAGGGTACAGTGCTTTGTTTCCTGCCTCTGTTGCTTCTTAATTGCGTTCTGCTTAAAATAATCCTTATGCCAAAGTGGCATATTTTGAGGTGGCATCTTCTGACCCCTTCACTATTGAATGAAGAAAAATCTCCTAATATTATACTTTGGTAATCCACATTTTCATCTGATTTTGCTGTGTGTCTTGCACTTCCATTCTTGCTGGCTTCACAAGAATGTTTCTGGTTGTGGAGTCAACTCTGGGTGCTCAGGTCTCTAGTGGGGGCATTAAAATACTCAAATAACATAAATGGCACATATAACTTTGAAAAATTGCCCACAGAAAAATAGCAAAACGTGTGTTAATATTTTCACCAAGAGCTAACTCTCGCAGAAGACAGGTAATCATTAGAAACCCTTCTACCCTAATTGCATTGCCTATATGTAATTATTGTAGCTTCCTTTGAGTATTCACTAGAAGGGTCCTTGAGAGAGAAAAAAGTTTATAGGCTGCCTAGGAAAGTTAGGAAAAGCATGTAGAATGCGTATGTGGGGTGTGCGTGTATGCACACGAGTGCGGGCACGCAAGCGCTGTGGTCACAGATCTGAAGCAAGTTTCATCATGTAATTACACTGACAGATACAATGGCATTTGAATCAATTGACATCAGAATTGTGGGAATGGCTTGGCGTTGAGCTCCTCTTAATTATATTTAATTGCATAGTCTTGGATTTGACACTGAGTCTGGTTTGAAATGGATGCTTTGATGGGTTGAGTGTTTTTTCCCAGCTTGACAGGGTTGAGATGTAAACAGGAGCTGATAAGCATGGCACTTACCACACCCAGGAAGACTTTCTATTGGAATTTTTGTGAATGCTTAATAGTCAAAAATTACAGCTCCACTGAGCTGTGACAGCATTGGATTCAGGATATGGAGACCTTTGTTTCCCTTATTGCTTACACATTTTAGAATCATTTGCTTTTTTTCTGTTTTTTTTTTTGGCTCACTCCTCTGATGATGAGTAAATTGAGGGAAGTAAACACCAAAGATGAAGATGAGTCTGGCTGTTGAATTTATCAATGTTTTAGCCATGGCAAAAATTCTACTGCATCATCTGAAGCAGTTGCCTGAGGCTGAGTATGGCTTGGGCTCTTACCAACAACTGTTCTTTAAATTTTCTACTATCAAGAATGTTTTTCATATTTAATTTTTAAACTATTTCTGAAATCTCTGATGTTGGTCCTTAATATTCTATAAACATTTAACTGCCTACCTCTAGAACTAATAATTCCTTTTGTAATCTATTCTACCCATTTTTTCCAAATATAGTAGGATAAATGTTAAGGATGTACATTTCACCATTATTTGTAATTCATTTTTTCACCTATACATATTTTTTGAGTGCTTATATATTCAAGGTCTTGAGGAATTAGCTATAAGTGAAAATTTACATGTGTTTTTCTTTCTCTCATAAGGCTTATATTCTTGTTGAGAAAGATGGACAATAAACAGGGTAAAGAATTAAAATTGTACAGCTGTGGTCACTCATGCCTGTAATCCCAACACTTTGGGAGGCTGAGGCAGGAGGATTGCTTGAGCCCAAGAGTCCAAGACCAGCCTGGACAACATAGTGGTACCCTGTCTCTACAAAATTTTTTAAAATTAGCTAAGCATGATGGTGCATGCCTGTGGTCCCAGTTACTCAGGAGGCTGCAGTGGAAGGACTGCTTGAATCTAGAAGGTCAAGGCTGCAGTGAGCAGTATTCATGCCTTTGCCCTCCATCCTGGGTGACAGAGTGAGACCTTGTCTCAAAAGAAAAAAAATTAAAATAGATAATATTAAATTGTTAGAAGGCAATGGATATTTTCAGAGAGTATATAGCAAATTTAAATATAGTTGTTAGGAAAGGTCTTCCTGGAAATTGACCTTTGAGTAAAGACCAGAAGGAGGTAAGGGAGGGAGTTGTGGGTATCTGGGAAGAGCGTGATGTAGGCAGAGTTAACAGTAAGGGCAAAGACCCTGAGATAGGATAGTTCCTGGCAAGTCGAAGAAATAGCAGGAAGGCCTGTGTGGCTGGAACATCGTAAACTAAGGAAAATCATGGAATCAGGTGAGGTCAGAGTAGTGACAAGTGTTGGGGAGGGAACAGAGAGTGCAGGGGTTATTTGGCCATGGAGATGATCTTGACTTTTACTTGGAATAAGGTGGGAAAGAATGGGAAGGTTCTGAGCAGAGCAGTAATGTGAATTGACTTATGTTTTAATCAGATTATTCTGGCTGCTGGGCGGGGAATGGACAGTAGGGAAACAAGGACCCAAACTGGCTAACCAGTGAGGAGGCCATGAGGGACATCCAGCAGGAACATATGGCAGGTTGCTCAAGGATAGTGCACTTGGTGGTGGACAGTTGTGCTCAGATCTGGATCTATCTGCAAGTTAGAGACAACAAGTATTTGAACTACTTAAATGTTTATCAAGAGGATAATAGTTTTTTTTTTTTAAAAACCAATGGCATTCCCATTTGTGATGGTTAATTTTATGTGTCAACCTGATTAAGGGATGCCTAGATAGCTGGTAAAACATTATTTCTGACATGTTCATGAGGGCGTTTCTGGAAAAGATTAAGATTTGAATCCGTAGACTGAGTAATGAGGACCACCTTCTCCAATTTGGGCTGGCATCATCTAATCTGTTGAGGGCCTGCTTAGAACAAAATAACAAATTTACTCCGTCTGTTTAAGCTGTGACATCCGTCTCCTGCCCTAAGACACCAGCGCTCCTGATTCTTGGGCCTTAGACTCGGTGTGGGTCTTACACCATCGGCTCCCCTGGTTCTTGGGCCTTTTGTCTGAGACTGAATTACAGCATTGGCTTCCCTGATTCTCCAGCTTTCGGATAGCAGGTGCTGGGACTTCCTGGTCTCCATAATTACATGACCAATTCCATGCACCATTCTATAAAATAATGAGATAGAGCTATAAAAATATTTCCAAGTTGTATAGTTGAATGAAAACATCAAGAAAAATAGCAATAGGATAGTAAAGTGTCTGGGTTATTAAAATGCATGTGTATACAGTCAGCTGTCCATCTCCACAGGTTTAGTACCTGTGGATTCAACCAACTGAAGATAAAAAAAAAATTCAAAAAAAAAACAACCCAAGATACTAAAAAAGAACAATGATACAACAATATAAAAATAATATAAATAAAAACTAATATGATATAATCATTATTTAGATAGCATTTACATCATATTTGGTATTATAAGTAATCTGCAGATGATTGAAAATATACTGAGAGATGTGCGTAAGTTATATGCAGATATTATAGCATTTTATATCAGGGACTTAAGCATCTGGGGATTTTGGTATCTGAGAGGGTCCTGGAACCAATTCCCTGTGGATACCAAGGTATTATCATATACACAAGTATTCTATTTTCATTTTTTAAAAAAATGTCTCAGCACCCCCAAATTTAATGGTTTTCTCTGAGAATGGCCATTGTAGATGGTAAACAAAAGGGAAGTTTGAAGTTATACCTTGTTTTGCTGTTTCTTTCCTAGTGAGGTATTAGTGGATTTTTATCTTTTTAAGAAGGGGAAAATATTCACCCTTCTAAAACTGTTTTTATTTTTTTATTTTTGAGACGGAGTCTTGCTCTGTCTCCAGGCTGGAGTGTAGTGGTACCATCTCGGCTCACTGCAACCTCCTTCTCCTGGGTTTGAACAATTCCCCTGCCTCAGCCTCCTGAGTAGCTGGGATTACAGGTGCGAACCACCAAGCCCAGCTAATTGTTTTGTATTTTAGTAGAGACGGGGTTTCACCATAGCCAGGATGATCTCAATTTCTTGACCTTGTGATCTGCCCGCCTCTGCCTCCCAAGATGCTGGGATTACAGGTGTGAGCCACCGCACCCGGACTTACCCTTCTAAAACTTATAAAAGACATTTTAAAAACAGCGTTAACAAATTCCGTACTCCATAGATGAGTCATGCCTTTGTAGAAGGGTCATTATCAAAGTTTGGTTCTGTGGTTTGTCATTGCCAGTCATGTTTGGGAGAATGTGAACTTTTATCTCTATATTCAATCTAGAATTTTCTTCATATGATCCCTCTGTGGCCACTGAGCACACAGTGGTGGTGTTGCTAGGCAGTGAGAGCCTTCTGCTTCAGAGAAGGGAGTTCTAGTAACTCTTCAACTAACTGGCGGTCAGAACTGAAGTGGATAATGAAACACTTTCAGGAACTTGGCACCGCTCTCAAATTCAGACATTGCTCTTATGGAGGTCGTGTGAAACAAAACTGAAGTTTTTCCAGTGTATTTCAGTTTTCCAGTCTTCCAAGGATTTGTGGAATTCCCAGTGGCAGAATTACTAACAATGGATTCATAAATGTGACTAAAAATAGATGACTCAATTGAAGGCTTACTTTCATCTAATCTGATGAAATCTTTTGTAAAGTTGTGTCCACATTAATAAGACAGCCATTTGATAGTAGTTTCACCATTTCTGATAAATCCATAATGTCCAATTGCAAATCTGGACTTTATATTTGTTTTTTTCCTAAATGTAAATTTGATAAAAATAACTACAACACCACTATATGTAGTTTTTAAATAGCCAAAAATAATGCATAGAATGCAAGTTGTCATATTTTTCAGGAGTAGCCACAGTTTCTATAAAATTATTTGCTAACTTTGATTCTACTGTGACAGAATTATTTTTAAAAATATGTGAAATCAGATATACTAGAGTCTGTCATGAAATGCCACCAGTCAAAATTTTCTTTTACTTAAGGGCACTGGTGACAGGGCATGGTACCACAATGACATATGGATTTCTTTGAGTTTGGAAGTGTGCCACCATCAAAGATGGGGCCACCCATGGCTTCACTATATCAGATCAGAGGAAATTGAATTATAAAGAACATTGTTCTCAAATTTCACCTTCCACTGACATGTGACAGCTCAAAACTGTCACAGTGTTCAGTAGAGTTCTTTTTCCATTTTTCTCTTTTTTTGTGTCATAGATTTTATAGATTGGAACATCAAGCAACGTGGATTAGTTTCAAGAAGACATAAGCAACACTGCTGTTTCCCAAAGTGACTGGTAGCAGGAAAGAATCTAGATTGTTGGTTCTCAACCTAGCATAATTTCGTCCACCCACGGAAAATGTGACAATGTCTGGAGATGTTTTTGATTGTCACAAGTAAGAGGCAGGATTGCTGCTGGTATTTAGTGGGTAGAGGCCAGGATGCTGTTAAACTTCCCACAGTGCACAGGACAGCTGCCCCACCTCCCTGACAAAGAGATTTATTTCCCCAAATGTCAGTGGTGCCAAGGTTGGAAAACTTTAATCCAGAGTAAATTTAGGCAGCTTCTGAATACTTTGACCCTGACATTACCACAAAAACCTGAGACACCAACAGTGATACCTACTCTCACAGCTAAGTACACATTAAATAAAGTGATGTATAGTGTGTTAAGCATCTTGAGGTACCACAACAAAATACTGTAGATTGGATGGATTAAGCAATCGAAATTTATTTTCTCACAATCCTGGAGGCTGAAAGTCCAGGATCAGGTGTTGGATGGTGGGTTTCTAGTGAGGACTCTTTCTGGCTTGCTTCTCTCTTTGTGTCTCTCTCTCTTTTTTTTTTTCTTTTTTGACAAGGAGTCTCACTCTGCCACCCATGATGGAGTGCAGCGGTGTGATCTCAGCTCACTGCAACCTCTGCCTCCCGGTTCAAGCGATTCTCCTGTCTCAGCCTCCTGAGTAGCTGGGACTGCAGTCGCGTGCCACAACGCCTGGCTAATTTTTTGTATGTTTAGTAGAGATGGGGTTTAACCATGTTGACCAGGCTGATCTTGAACTCCTGACCTAGGGTGATCCGCCGCCTCAGACTCCCAAAGTGCTGGGATTACAGGCATGAGCCACTGTGGCCAGCCCTGGTGTCTCTTCTTAAATGAGCACTGACATCAGGAGGGCCCCATCCTCATGGCCTCATTTAACCCTAAGTATCTTCCAAAGGCCTCATCTCCAAATACTGTCATGTTGGGGGTTCAAGGCTTCAACATGGGAATTGGTGGGGGAGACACAAACATTTGATCAATTACATATGGAAAATTTACATGAGTACTGATTATTATGATTGTAGGTCTCATAATTGTTAATATTTGATACCCACACAGGAGTCTAATGAGGAAAACTCTTCACAGTAAATAGAAAAGTATTCCAAGGTCTGCTGTAGATGACAGACTTCTACAATCTACACGTTATCAAGTTGTGTATGTCCACATGTCTGTATATTGGCCAACAGCAGAAAGCAACGTTTTGCTGTCTGTTTAAATAGTTTTTTTGAGATAGGGTCTCACTCTGTCACTCAGGCTGGAGTGCAGTGGTGTGATCATAGCTTACTGCTGGCTCAACCTCCTGGGCTCCACCTCAGCATCCTGGGTAGCTGAAACTACAGGTGTACATCAGCACACCTGGTTAGTTTTTGCTTGTTTTTTTTTTTTTTTTTTTGCAGATAGGTTTTTCAGTGTAGCCCAGGTTGATCTCGAACTCCTGGGCTCAAGCTATCTGCCTGACTTGGCCTCTCAAAGTGCTGGGATTACAGGTGTGAGCCATTGCACCCAGATATTTTGGTCTTTTAATTGTGAAACAAATACAGAAATCTTCCTCTGGTATTGAAGTGAAGTAATTACAACTCTGTTCTGAGACAGTAATTTAAGAATTTTGTGGCTGGAGAGGTTTTCTGAAATTTATGTCAACTTGAAACACATTTTCCTTTTCCTCTTCTAGGTGCTAAAATATGACCTTGCATGGGTCTTCTAAGATATAAATGTTTTTGGTAATTGTTGGCTGTTTGTAAAATTAGTAATCCAGTAGATAGGTCTTAGGTATCCATGTTAGTCAAGTCTCTATTTTCCATGCTGGGTGGGGAACACAACAATGAATTGCAGTACCTGCTCACAGACAAGTTTACATATAAATATATTTCATGACAAAATGTTTTGAGTTGTATGCCAGGTACCAAGAATGATCTATGGGGGTTTGGAAGAGGGTTACTTTCCCAATGGTAGAAGAGAATAACACTTTTGCGAACTGTGGTAAGGAGCACAAATGAATCCTAATCTAAGAACACCCTGATTTGGGAGTAGGGAGCCCTAACAACATGTGATCACCTAAATTTTAGAGTCTTTATGGACTGGTAACTATTATATACTTTTGAGTCCTCCACTTGTTAAATGAAAATGTCTGTTGCAGTTACCTTTTTCTTGCTTGTCAGGAGTGTGGCCATTTTCCAAAGAATTAAGCAGTATTTGTAACTCTTGGCAGAGGAATGGCATCATGTAGGCTGCATTTTTTAGCGGTTCTTCTGATTTCTCTGGGAAAAATGCATCTCAGGTAGGCAAGAATGAAAGTATTGAAAATTAGAAAGATATTTTCACAATCCAGGTGAGAAGTGATGATGGTTTGTAATTAGAGAACAGGAGTAGAGTTGGAGAGAAGCAGATGGATTTCAAATATATATTTACAGATACTGAAGGTGGGTTGTTTGAGGTGGATGATAGAAAGAAAGGAACCAAGAATGACCCTTAACTGCAAGGCTTGAGATGGTACGTGAATGGAAATTTCATTTAATAAGATGATAGAATCTGAGAAGGGAACAACTTGTATATACACATGACGTAGGATGAAGGTAAAGGCTGGAACCAAACTGTGTATCACACATACTAAGTGTGTCTACTAAGATAATGGATGGATATGAAATAAGCAATTAGATATCTCATTGCATATTGAGTTCAGTGGAGTGACTTGGCAGGAGGTAAGTATTAAGAGTCATGTAGATAATTTTTAAGGATATGGACTGGATGACACATTTCTAGCTAGAAAACTGAAGGGTGTTGAGAAAATTCAGTGCTCAAATTCTTGGAGCACTGCCATGTTGGAGAAGGTCAAGTAGAGGAAGAAAATATAAGTAAAGGAAGGAGAATGTCTTGGGAAGGATGGAGCAGGTCCGTCCCAGTGTGTCATCTGCTGCTTTTGAAGGACAGAGAAGGTCCAGCAGTTTTAGGACCAAGGAAATAATCAATAAATAAGACAAAACAATTTATGTGGAGTCTTAGGAAGGGTGGGAGCCCAGATTGGCATCATTTGAGGAGAAAACACAAGATGAGGAAAATTTGCTTAAACATAATACTCTTCTTTGGCTGTGCAACAGTTCCATAGACTTTCTTATGTCACTTTTCATCATTTCCATAAGATTTAAGATAATCATTCTTGTGTCAATTAGCACTTATGGATTTGAGATGCTGTTAGTCAAACAACTAAATAAGAACAAACAATCAACAATATGAATTTATTTAAATATTTATAATTTTGTTCAGCTGATTGCATATATATAATAAACACACTGGTAAATATCTTCCATTTGTTCATTTATCCTTTAGTGTTTTTCAACAAATCTATACAGAATATATACTAAAGACACATAATTTCTTTGCCCTCACGAAACTCACATTCTACTGAGCAAGACAAAAAATGAAGTCAACAAAAAATAATGCTGTACATGGTACACAATGTTCAGAGAAGACAAGCATGATTCAGACACAGAGAACAATGAGCAAACCCATATTAAATGGGTGGGTTGCAGGAGGGCTTTCTGAGCAGGGGATTTTTAAGCTGAGACTTGAATGATGTAAAGATCCACCATGTGGGTTACTGGGATGTAGCAGTGTGAAAAGATGGTTCAGCAGTGCTAAAAGTATGGCAAAATGCCCTGAGAGGGAAAGAACTGGGCATGTTTGAACAAATGAGTATCTACTGGTATGTTGTGTACAGAGGGTATATAATTGGTTTTGAGAGGCTGACAGGGGCCAGATTATGCAGGAACTTGTAGACTCATTTTGAAAATCCTTCTAAAATTGTCTTGACAGCTATTTTCAAAATTTTTTATTTCTTTGAGTAACCTGGGAGTCAGAAAGAAGTATTTCTTGGGGCAGCATTTCTAGAAAGCACTTTGAAAATTTGTATAAAAAAATCTTATGTACATGTACTTTAGACCAATTACTTCTTTTCTAGGAATTTATGCTAGGGAAATAATTTTCCACATGCACAAATATGTATGTATAAGAATATTTGCTTACATTTCCAAATTCCTCCAATTGTATGCTTAAAATATTAATAGGTGTTTTTGTGACATGTCTCAATAGAGGTGATTTTGTTTTAAGAGAAGAATGCCTAATTAGGAAAAATAGCTAATACATGCTGGGCTTAATACCGAGGTGATGGGTTGATAGGTGCAGCAAATCACCATGGCACACATTTACCTAGGTAACAAAACTGCACATCCTGCACATGTACCCCAGAACTTAATATATTAAAAATAAAAATTAGAAAAGGATGCCTAATATAGAAAAATTTAAAAAATAGCCTAATGCATATCCATATGAGATTAGTTGATATATTCCAAACCATCCATATACTTCATACAACCATAACTATTACTACTATTTTATTTTTATTGACAGGAAAATATTTATGATATTTAGTATTAAGTAAAAATAAGTCAAAAAAAGCAGCAACTGTAATTTCATTTTGATTGAAATTATATTTAAATTAGATAAACATAGGCCTATAGATAGGCATAATAGAACATTAATAGTTGTTATTCTTGAGTGTTGGGATTATGGATAGTATTTATTCCTTTCTATTTTCCTTTGTTATCTGAATGTTTTTATGAGCATAAATTACTTTGTTATTACAAATATGCTAAATTAAATTCATGTTTAAACAAAATAGACATTAGCAGCAACAGAAAGGCTTATGCATGAATCAAAGACCGGGACTTAAGGACATCGTTGGTGACCAAGAACACAGCCCCCACCTCATTTCAGAAGAAATGAATGTCAGAATTAACATCAGCTGTGATGACCAACTGTCTTGGAAAACAGGCCAGATGGTGTTCATCTTCGCTCTCTGGTGTGCTTTAAGAGGATATTATTGGACTTCTCAGAGACTACTCAGTAGCAACAATTACAAAACATCCCTGTAGCTAGGCCATTCCAATTATCTTCTAGCAAAGATGCAGGATAATTTAAAGATTTTTCACTATCCCGCAATCAATACAGAATACATTTGTCCCAAAGAATTCGTGTTTACATCCATTAATTTCACTTGAGTAGCGTGCTTTCAATTTTGCAAACACATTCTTTCGCATTTGAGTCGCTGATATGCAGGGGACAGAGCACACTTAACCTGCCATTTGAACAAGTTAGCCTGGTGATCACATATGTCTACAGGCAATTTAGCTACATGGCTGATGACACAATGAAGATGGATTAGTAAAGAAAACTGGGTTGCAGGGCAAATAGCATTTCCAGAGTTTCCTAAGAGACCAGTGCAAAGAGGAATATCACATGTTCATGATGTTAACTGGCCAAATTTGATTAATCTTTTTTATCATTAAAGCAAAAAAGAAAAGTCCATGGTAAATACCTTAGCCCAATATCTGTTACCTCCCCCACTTTTTTTTGTAAACTTAAAAACAAACCCAGTCCAATGAAAATTACGAGTCCTTCGCTCAATGCTTCATCTTCCATACACGAATCACTCATGGATTTTTCGTGCTACAGATTTTCTAAACATTGGAGTCTTAGAAATGCTAAGTGATTAAAATTAGACATTGTTTTTGACTGATTATTTAACAAGTATGTTTTGAGCACTTATTAAAGTGGTCTTCAAAGTATTTGAGTTTAATGCATGCTTTCCAAATCCTGGAACTTGGTGTAGCAAATACAAGAAGATTAAAAGTGGAATCCCAGTGTGTCTATAAAGGAAGTTTCAGGAAATGTTTAAAAGAATGCAGATATTACAATACAGTGGCTTTACATCTTAGAGTCCTGAAGTGTGTGCCTAAGGTAAAAATCATGTCTCCCATGGCCAAGGTGCTCTCTTTTCTAGCATCCCACAAATCTACTTGAGGAGCAGGACCAGGGCTGTCTCTCAGGGGTCCCCTGAAGTCACCTTTCTTATTGATTCCCTTCTGATGATCTCTCTCTTCCACCCACTTAAAGAAGTGTTTTATACTCAGGGGAGGGGAAGCTGTGCTTTTATTCATCATCTGTTTCCCCAAGTTGTGGTTCATACTCAGAAGGGAAACAGAGTCTTTTCTCTTCCCCCAAGAGCTAGGTTTTTGAAATTCAAAAGCCAGGAAAAGAAGCCTATTTTCTCTGCCTTCTGCTATGACAGCTCCTCAGTGAAGTACACACAGCATCCCAACAAAGACTCAGGAAAGCCACAGGGAGGTGGCGGGGAGCAAAATGGTGCAGCTTTTATTTATACCTACATTTATATAAAACAGGAAGGTAATTGACCTTTATGCAAGTCAGCCTGGGTGTTTTCACCCAGTTCTGAGCCTAGGAGATCATTCCTCTGGTACCCTGTGCATGGCAAAGGAAAGAAGAGATGAAATTACTCAGTGCAGAGTGGTCTCTAGCTGCATCTGGGCTCTTTGATTCACTGCTGCCCGATGCAACACATTACAGATTACATTTTCACTGTGAAGTAGATGTGTGGACAGTGCAACCTCATTTTAATTAGATATACCCTCATAAAATTACAAAAGACTTAATAAGATTCCTGAAAAGAAAATGCCTATTGAAAATAGCAATGATAGTGTAAGCCCAGGGACACAGCAAACCAATGCCAGCACAACGCTGCTCCTACTCCTGCTGTCAACTATTTGTCACCCATGTTTCAAGGTTGAAAGAGAGTGGGCAGAATATTCTGCCTGAAATTAAGATTTGGGGGCATGTGGGGAAGTTTAGAATGTCCATACAAGGTAAAGGGTATATTTTAACAGCAAAAAGCAACATGCTTTTCAAAAGAAACATGTTTTGTTGAGAAGACCCTTTAAAAATGGATCTGTGGGTGGGTGGATGGAAGGAACCCATCTATATTCTTAAAATAAAAAATAGAAATAGAATTTTTTTTTAACTTTTGTTTTAAGTTCAAGGGTACATGGACAGGTTTATTACATCTGTAAACAGTGTCATGAGGGTTTGTTGTACAGGTTATTTCATCACCCAGCTATTAAGCCTACTACCCATTAGTTATTTTTCTGCATTCTTTCCTTCCTCCCACCCTCCAAAAAGGCACCAGTGTTTATTGTTCCCCTCTCTGTTTCCATGTGTTCTCATACACTTTTGGTAGGAGTGCAAATTTGTTCAGCCATTGTGGAAAACAGTGTGGTGATTCCTCAAAGACCTCATGACAGGGATACCATTCAATCCAGCAGTCCCATTACTGGATATATATCTGAAAAAAACAGAATTTCTATCTCTTGAAAAAAATCTTTCTGAAGAAGAGTTTTAGTAGGTTTATGAACCCTTTTATTTAGAAACCAAAAGACATTTGCCATTTAATTTACAAAACAATGAGTTGACATTAGGAAAGGTGCAAATGTACCAGTTTTAAACAATGTTGCAAAGTTGGCAGTTGGGTCTGAAAATAAATATCAACATTTAGGATATGTGTCCACTGATGCCCCTTTTCTGTTTGGATCCAAGTATCTTTTTGGGATGTCTTTGTAACTCCTGACTGCCATAAAAAGCCAACATTTAACTTAGAATCAGACCTTTAAGTCACCGTTCAGCATGCATTTTTAAAAAAATTAAGGCATATTCAATCTTGTTGTCCCCCATAAAATACTAATAATATGTGTTAGTTGGAAAATAATGTTTTATCATGAATATATAAAATAAAATTATAAATATTTGTTACTTCAGTCTTTATCAAATCATTTTAAAAGTCCTATTTTAAATTTATGTCAAACATGTGCATAGTACAATATAATAGCATTATGTGCATATAATAAATGAGTATACATGTATTGAAACATATGCACTAAGTGAGAGGAGTTCATTATTTTTTTTAATAGGGGTGTGGTTATGGGCCTGGTGACCAGTGATAGTAATTAAATTTGTAAATTAAATTTGTAAATCAAATTGCAAAGCAAATTAAATTTGGAGAAGAGTCAAGGTATAAAAGGGAAGTGCTTGTAGGATGGAAATATAGCATGTAGTATTTCTGGAATATATTTTAGCCTCACACACAGTATCTGCCCTTGAAGGATTTGCTAACTTGAGGCAATGCCCTGCCCCCCACTGGCTTGCCCATTTCCATAGCCCAGGCCAACAGGGATGTAAATTGTCTGTCCTGCCCTTCTCATGTGTGCCCGTGCCATAGTTGCCTTTGCTCAGGTGGGTCACTCCACCTGGACGGTCTTCCTCATTCCTCTCTGTCTTCCCGTATTTCTTAAGACTCTCTCTTTGTCTAAACTTATTTAGGAAGACCTTCTTGAGCATTTAACATGGAGGTGAGATACTGTCTCCTCTGAATTCCCAGAGCAGTAGTTCGTGGACTGGAGCAGCACTGGATGTCTCTCACTGTGACCTTGTACTTTTCAGAAATATGGATTTCTGGACTTACCTTCAGAGATTGTGATTCAGTAGGTTTAGGGAAGGGGGAATGTAGAATATTACTTGGGATTTTGTATTTCTAGAAGCTTGACTGTTGATTCCAAAAATGAGCCATTCTCAGAAATCAACTCCCAGATACCTTATTTATTCAATAGTTGGCACATCCCCTCTCATGGTATTCATTATCTTTTAGAAATGATCTCATCTTCCTAATTTGCTTGTAAATAACTCAGCATCAGGGATTATTATTTTTTCATCATAGTGGGTAGTCAAGAAATCATTTATTCATTATATAACAAGAATTGATAGATGCATAGGCCTTAATGCAGTGACCTCTTTTTAGGATAACTCTATGAGACAGTATAAAATATTAATGAAAAAATAATGAAGTTCTAAGCAAAAAGTAGGTAATAGCAATGATAGAATCCATTTGCTTACCAATAAGTTTTTATTTTTACTCTTGAATTTTTATTTAAAAACAAAGTTCTGAAATACTTCCATGCATTTCCTCCAATCAAAGTAAATGATCTTTTAAAAACTTACACTATTTTCACAAATTTCTTTCAAATTATCTCTAACCAAATAACATTCAAAGGGTTTTATTTTTAATGAGTAAAGCTGTGAATTGGAAAATAAATATGCAGTAACCTATTAACTGGCCAGTAAATTAGAATAAAAAGAGAGAAATTTCCTACTACTAAAAGAAAGTTCTAATTTACATGCAAATGTGTAGAAGAAAAAAATGTGTGCTGGAATTTACTTTCAGTGGATAGCAGAGCTAGAAAAGAGACAAGAGGTACAAATTGATGGTATCTCAAATCCACTGCCACATAGGCCTGCAAAGAAATGGGCCAGTGTCCTTAGGATGAACTATTTTAATAATAGTCTTGCCACATGAGAAAAATTATTAATTAATCTAGTTAACATTAGTATGTAAATTATTCATTAGTGCAACTATCAGAATAAAATTAGAATTTCTAGTTCATAAATTGTCCATACTTCTGCCTTCTATAGTGTGAGAGATGCTGTATTTTGGAAGAATAGCAACTACTTTAGTGAAAGATAATTACAAATGGCATAGGAAAATAAGGGCATTAAGTGTTATTATAAATTTGCTCTTAGTAAATAAACATGTTTGATTGTTCTGTCATTAGAAGGGGCTAGGCCTATTGACTCTGTACTTGCAATTTGAAGTTTTCTTAGTGTGATGGTAACAAGCTGGTAGTTTTGATATTTATTAGAATCTTTTTAAAAAATTTCATACATGGAAGTCTGTACTCCCCCTCTTTGTTTTGAAAGCTCAAGATCTGGCATTATGGCAACCAAACTGATGTCACATGAATGAAATCAAAATATTTTTCATTTCTTTTCTTCCTTAGTTTGGCATCACCTCTTCCTCTTTATTCATTCACAACATCTTTGCTGCCAGTTTCATAAAGAGTACTTTGGCAGGCAGTATTTATGGAAGCCTGCAAGAGCTATGGGATAACTAACCAGGAATAACTCTACTGAAAAGCTCTTGCTCCAAAGCAAGTTCAGGTCTCATGGCATAGAAGGTGGTAGCACCAAACTATTTTCCAAACTCATTGTCTCAAGCTAGTAAATCAACTTGCTTTGGGGGAAAAGAAAAAACAAAAACACATGTTTGGGCAAAGGAAGCTTAAGAATTTTACACACACACACATACACACACACACACACATATACCTCCCTTGCATATACATATGTATATATAAGTATACATATGTATAATTATATATGCATGCACTATACATGCAATATATACATATTTGGATATATGTATGTATACATATATAAGTATATATACATATATACACACATACACTTTACATATATACATAATGTATATATACTTTATATATACATATGTGCACTTATACGTGCATGTGCTATACAAGTAATATGTATACACATATATTGCATATATACATGCATATTGTATTGATGCACACACACACACACACATATGCATTTTGTATGCATTAAGGCATTAAGTTTTTTGTCCAGTAGCCAACCCATGTTATTCTACTTAAAACTGTGAGAATCATGGCATTTCAACTCTGTGGGAACCAAATTAAAAGATACTGCCATGGCCTGTAGGGCCAGAAAAGAGGTTTTTCTCCTTATCTGTCAAATCCAGTGTTCAACTCCAGGTTTTACTTCCCCTACTTCAGCCACGGCGGCCTTTTTGCTTTTCCTTGAACTTACTATGTGTGTTTCTGTCTTAGGATTTGCACTATCTGGTTCCTCTGCCTGGAATGCTTTCCCTCCTCATCTTTCCATGACTGGATGGCTTGTTAGAGCACAATTTGCTAGGCTTTCCCTCCAGAGTTACAGATTCAGCAGGTCTGGGGTGAGGCCTGACAATCAGCGTTTCTAACAAGTTCCTGTGTGATGCCAATGAGGCTGATCTGGGGATCATTCTTTGAGAATCATTGTTCTTGTATGTTACATTATTTTAATTCTCTGAAGAACACTTATCACTATTTGAAATTTTTTCATCTTCACTAAATAATGTATCATCTCTCATCCCCACTAGAATATAGATTCAATGACAGCAAGAAACCTGTTTCTTTTGTTTATTACTATATCCCTTGTGCCTAGATTGATGCCTAGCCCACAACAGGCACTCAATAAGTATTTCTTGACTTATTTAATTTGCAAAACATATGCATACCCATTCTATTCTAGGTTCTGGGTGAGAAGTGAGATTGACCAACATTAATAAGCACAGTACTTCTCTGTGGGGTTCATAACCTGTTAAGAAACACCATCCTTTACCCCACATACACACAGTTTCTAATGCAATGTGATAATCAGTATAACAAATACGCTATTACCTAATGGTACAATATATTATGACTAAAGGATGGTTTTCCAGCATTTGGATGGAAATGAATGAGTTTATGGAAGCATGTCCTGGACTGGTAGTTTCATAACCTTTTAAAATTGCATGTGCCTCTGGACAGAAACATGGCGTTGATAAATGGGAAATGCTAAAGAATCACTTGATTGGCAGTCTCTCAACAGAGATCATTAAGAATTTGCTGTTTTACAGAAAGTCAGGCTAATGCAGGGTAGGAGAGGATGGGATAAATAAAAAAAAAAAAGATACACCGGGGTTTCTGGGGCACTGACTGTGTGATTGCATAGGGGTTCACTTTATAATAATTGAACTATATGTAAATATATATTTGATGCACTTTTCTCAATATATATTTTATAATAAAAGAGTTTAAAATATTCTGCCTTTGTGAATTTTAGATTATATAATTATCATATTAAATATATACTTTTGCAAGCAGAATAATTTGCTATTTTAAAGTGACTTTAAGAAAACACAGGTGAATTTTTTTCTCATTTAGATTTATGAACCCCAGGAGAATTAGGCTCCTGAATGCTTTCTTGTTATCGACAGAACTTTCCAAATTATTATTGTTTTTTTTAAGAAGGAATTTGGAATTGTAATTTGTGACCAAGGAAAGGGAGATTTTTAGATACAATAACATTAAAATATCTCGTTGGTTAATTTTCATTAATTTCAAGGGAGAAATAGTTACTGAATCAAATCTATCTTACACTTTTTCTTAAAGTTATAAACCAAATATAAAATTCTAAGGCTCCCCAATCATCTAAATGGGTCCCTCCTCTCATCCAGGACATTCCAAAGTCAAGCTGAAAAACTGGTTCAGGCCATGACAGGAAAGAAGGGTCAGATATGCTTCATTATATCCTCCTCCCTTTTGAAATTCAGGAAAAGTACACCAGTATTTAACATCAACACAGACCTTAAGTCTGATAAGAAGCATTACAGTCTATTCTCTCTGAAGCCTGTTACCTGGAGGTTTCATCTGCAGAAAAAATTTTGGTCTCCACAACCCCTTATCATAACCCAGGCATTCCTTTTTATTGATAATCACTGTTTCAACCAATTGCCAATCACGGGAGATATTTTAAATCTACTGATAATCTGGAGGCCCTCACCACTTCAAATTGTCCCACCTTTCTGGACCAAACCAATGCATAGCTTACATGTATTTGATTGATGTCTCATGTCTCCCTAAAATGTATAAAACTAGGCTGCACCCTGACCACCTTCGGGACATGTTCTCAGGGTCTCCTGAGGACTGTGTCATGAGCCATGGTCACTCATATTTGGCTCAGAATAAATCTCTTCAAATATTTTACAGAATTAAACTCTTTTCACATACAAAGTTCAACCTGTGCTTGAAACAGCTATTTGGCTCAATTGAATAGCACAGATCTCCTCACATTAGAGATTACCAACCAACTTTCTTTCAGCCTTTGAGGAAACATTTTACTTTCTTCTCAGGAAAGAAAGACAGAGCATTTTGTAAACAAGCCAGATGACGTCTGATTCTTCAGTCTCCAGATTAAGACTCCATTTATTATTAATTTTCATAAGAATAAATGAGTTATAATGCTTTGAATGCATCACAGGTAAATAAAACCAAACCACATTACAAAATAAATCAGTGGAAAGATGATTTTGTATTTCACAGCAATTAGCTGGGTGATTGGTTTTTGTTTTGCTTTGAGTTTTACACTGGAAAATCAAATTTGAAAATTATTTTGGGAATAATGCAAGGCATTTGCTACATTTATTACCAATTACTTTTTGAAAGCAGTACTTATACATACAATTATTTGAATTTCAGTGTTATGAACAAAATTCTTGGCATGGAAAGTTTCATCCAAAATTCTAACCTGAGGAAGAGATTCATTAGTTGATGATTACTTTATGATTTGGGGCTGTTGTAATGAGAAAACAGCATCAAAAAAAATATTTGTTGAGCAATTGGTTTTCAAGACCTTTGGTGTTTATGAAGCATAAAAGATGCATATGCTTGTGAAAGATGGTTCATTGGAGATCAATTGAGACACTCATATATTCACAGCCTCTGTGTGTTGAAAATTCTAATTGCCAGCACCAAATTAAAGTCATCGACGTTTTAAAAAATGTTCCTACATTTTATTATTGCAGTGTTCTGCACATTGGGTTATAAATATTTATATACCTAAGTGGAATTATGTCTCATAGTGGCTCCATAAGGTAGATATATAGAAGAGAGGAATGTTTTCAGTGAAAGAGAAATAATAACAACAACAAAAACTCCACTAGCAAGAAGCTCTTCTGAATAAGTCCTTTAAATTCTGGTTTTTGCTTTGTCACATTTTCTTTTCACAATTCCACGAAACCCCCAGAAGAGTAAAATGGACAAAGCAGTTTTAAGGAAGCAGTGAAATCAAAGTTTCTAGCCACCATGGCTTTGCTCAGTAATACATTGTGTGTAGTGTTATGAAGATCTAATTAGAAAACCAGCTTTTCAGAAACATGAAAAGAACTGTTATGCTTTCTGTGTAATTCCTAGGGTTAGAATTTCCACTCCTGTAATGATGATTTCTTATGAATGCAGGATGTTAATGACCTGACTTGACTCATTTCTTTAACTAAGTACCTCTGAAATTGCCATATTTCTACTTCAGTTTGGGCTTCATTGATCCATTTGGGGGCAAATCTAGACAATACATTTCTGGATATGAGGGAAGACATGGAATTCATCCATCGGAAGGCTGCTGGTCCAAATCATCCAAAGAATAGTTCATTGAGAGGTTTCAGCTCCCTCTGAGACTTGTAGTAATAATAACAATAATAATGATGGCTGCTACTGTTGATACTGGATATGCAGTTATTGATACGAGACATGTAGTCCCTGGCACATATGTTACTTCATTCAATCCCTGCCGTATCCTATGAGATCGGTGAATCGCATAGTGCTGCTACTTCCCTTTTAGGCATGCATAAATTCATGCTCAGAGTTTTATTTGAGCAAATAGAACTGGTTCAAGTTTCCATATATAACAAATGCTGATACTTGCATTTAAACAGCCTTCTTGACTTTGAACTTGGGCTCTATATACTACACAGCCTGTGCCTTATATTGCTTGATAAAACAGGGATTTCAATGTATTCAGGAGATCTTGGTTTGGTGATTTTGAGTGATCTTTGAACAATTTATGTAATGTATCTCCAACTTTTACAAAATTTAGGGACCATTTATAGAAAAGATGTGGTAGATCTTCCTGTGTTAGTTTAAATTGCTTTTATTATAATATTACTTAATAAACATGACAATTTTCTTATTTTTGTTTCTCATATACAACTATGAAAGCACAAGAAATTTACAAGTTATTGTCAAATGAAACCATAAAACCAATAAAGCTAAAGTTGAAAACATTAACATAATATAATACATGATGTTATATTGCTGAATTCTGAATTCTGCTCACAAGTGAATGTAATAACAGCCTGAAGCAAAGTTTTTTCTGAGTTTAGCATGGTTCTGGTAATGACTAGTCATGCCAGGTAATGACTTTATTTTCCCACCACTTTGTTTTTTTCTATTTGAACTGCTCATTTCCTCAGCATACTATGACATTGTATACTATCTATTGGTGGGACTGGATCATTTACACATTATGCCTTCTTCTTTCCCTAAAAAATTAAAGTAGCATTACTTGATCTCAACTCAATCAGTACCATACTATGGTACTGAAAAGGAGTAACAGTATTTAGATACATAGTGACTGTTATAGACATTACTACCACTACATCTTCAGTTCTTGGTCCCATTCTGAAACGTACAGGAAGATCACAGGTTCCCACCTGCATGAAGCTAGCTGTATGGATGGACACAGTTTGGCAAATAAAATGTGAATGGAAGAAGCAAGAAACAGTGTGCAGCACCCAATGTGTAGTAATGGGAAAATGTATAGATACTTCCATACAAAGGAAGCAGCCTCTATCACTGACCCAACCCTTCACCCTGAGTGAGAAATAAACCTTGGTTTTGTTAATCACTGATATTTGCAAGTTACTTGTTGTAGGAGCATAACTGAATCTAACCTGACTAATGCAGAAAGCATCCACGCAATCCAACATATCCTTATGTTAATTTGGAAGTGGTATTATTATTTAAATGAAAACACAAAATTAAAAGGTCACATGGGCACAATTTCAGCATACCAACACATTCTTGAGGCTTCTAAAGAGTCCACAATCTGCAATTCATGAGCCATTAATCTATATATAGTATTGATCCTTCTCTTGTAAATGACATTTTCTCATATCATGTGGATGTAATTGCCTTTTTATTTAAAATTCTCTGAGCAATTATGCTCAGTCCCAGAAAATTGCTGGCTGATCCTAAATTGACTGCGTCAATGAAAATCCAATTTCCTGGGCCTCTGCATCAGCCTACTTCATCTAGAAAATCTGTCTGGGTCTAGAACTTCAGGAAAACATAAAGAAATGGATAACTAACAGGCATTGAATGCCAGTTGCATTCTGTACTTGAGTTAAGTGTTTGTGGCCAGCACATTAGTTTGGCAGATCCAGCATCTATTTGTAACCCATGCCTCCCACTCTTTAGAGGCTGGAAAAGCTTAGTACCCATATTCACAGCTTTCCCTAAAGCCAGCAGTGACCCTGTGATGCATTCTGGATCATAAGATCTAATTTAAAGTTATTGGGGTTGGTTCCAAAGCAGCTTTTACTTGTTTACTAACAAAGAGATAGATTATTCTGGCTGTTGTTAACTTCATCTTGCTGTGAACAAGCAGCCATATTTTGACTCTGAGGGAAAAGTCAAGAGACTTTCCCAATGTGGGGCCACTAAAACAATACCAGCAATTAACTACTTCCGGATTTTTCTGTTACCTGAGAACAATAAACTTCTACTTAGGTTTTCTGTTCCTCATAGCTAAGTACAATCCCAATGGACATTTTCAAGAATTTCCTCACTGAAACCTCACATGATACACAGATGACAGTAGTAAGAGTAAAGCCATTTTAGAGGGCAGGAAATGAAAACCAGATAGGTACGTTGATTTTCCTACATATTGCTCATGTCACATTCTGTAGTTTATAGTTTAAACTCTGTGAAGATGGGGTCTTGTGCGTTATAGTCTCCAGTTGATCATCATGTTTGGTGATACAGCTAGAATGTGGTCAAAACACATTTGTTGAATGAATTAATAAAGATTATATTGTAGCCATCAGAGTTAAGGAAGAATCACAGTTCAGTATGATTCTACACTGGTAACTCCTCCACCTTGCCAACATGAATACCTGGTTCTCTGTTTGAGGCCACTTCTAAATCCCTTTTGCAGAAAGGAAAGTTGTTGCATAGACATAGACCATGGAATTACCACTTTGGGGGAAAAAATACCTCTTAGGAAAAAGCAGCTCTACAAATGCTCTCTCAAAATTACAAAAGCCGCCATCAAACACTAAGATATTCTAATTAGCAAATTCCTCCTGGCATCGTGCAAACACCCAAAGGCAAAAGAAGAGCTAGAAATGTTTGGAAAATTTTCCTAGGGGAAGTGGTTGAAGAGGAGGAGGAATCTCAGTCCTCTAATTAAAAGAATGAACTTAAGCTAAAAAGCCATGTGGGACTGTTGTCGTAGTAACAGGATCCAAGCAGGAAAGAGTTTCCTAGAGTTGCTATTCAGAAACAAAACAAAACAAAACAAACAAACAAAAACCTCTTGGTCTAGGAAGTGTTGCTTGTGATGCAAGATGCCAGGTTTTCAAGCCTAGACTGGGAAGATTTTGAAGTATTTATACCATGTCAGTCACACCAATTCCAAGACACAGGACAAATTGCTTATAATGTTATGAGAATAGCCAGTAGAGGGGAGAAAAACCCCACAAGATCATTTTCAAGCACCATTTGTTAATGTTATTAATATAATTAAAGAGAAAATAATTGGAAAGATACATTCTAACAGGCTTATCTTCTCAAATTTCTTTTGAGTAGTTAAGAAAACATTAGATTTAAGAAAATATGTCAAAGATAATTTCATTAGAATGCATTTAAGATTTTCAGTTACATAATATATCATAAACATCAGTTAGCTATTGCTATGCAATGACTTCCCAATTCCAAACTCAATGGCTAAATAAGCATTTATTATTATGAATCTATGGACAGCTGCATGGTTCTACTGATCTCTGTGGGGTTTGACGGATCTCACTTGAGCTTACTTCTTCAACCACAGATCAAGTGGATCATTCTGCTTGATCAGGTGGAATCTTTCAGATACTTAGGGGTTTGTTGGTTGCAGGTTGGTCCAAAACGGCCTTGGCCAGAACAACTGGGCTCTCTTCCATGTGATCTGTTATTCATGACAACAGTCACACAGGGCTCTTTAGCTCAACAGTCTAGTCCAGGCTTGCACACATAATGAAGACAGGACTCCTAGAAAGAGCAGGAGTGGACAGGGCCTCTTGAGTTCTTATCTCAGAATTCACATACCATAACTTCTGCTGCATTTTATTGGCCAAAATAAGTCATAAGATTATATTCCATTGAGTATATATGCCACATTTTCATTATCCATTCATCCACTGTTGGACACTTAGATTGATTCCACATTTTGTCTATTGTGAATAGTGCTGCAATAAACATGGGGGTGCAGGTATCTCTTTGATATGCTGATGTACTTTTCCTACCCAGTAAAACCCAGTGGTGGGATTGCTAGACTGCATATTAGTTTTATTTTTAGTTCTTTGAGAAACTTCTTTACTGTTTTCCATAATGGCCTTACTAGTTTACATCCCCACCAATAGTGTATAAGAATTCCCCTTTCTCCACATCCTTATCAGCATTTGTTATTTTTTGTCTTTTAAATAATAGCCATTTTACCTGGGGTGAGATGAGATTTCACTGTGGTTTTGATTTGCATTCTGCTAATGATTAGTGGTGTTGAGCTTTTTCTTCTTTTCACATTCTTGTTGGCTATTTGTATGTCTTCTTTTGAGAAATGTCTATTCAGAATCTTAGCCCACTTTTTAATGGGATTATTCATTTTCTTGCTGTTGAGTTGTTTGAGCCCCTTGTGTATTCTGGTTATTAGTTCCTCATCAAATAAATATTTTGTAGATATGTTCTCCCATTCTATGGGTTGTATCTTCAATCTTTTGATTGTTTCCTTTGTTATGTGGAAGATTTTTCGTTTAACATAGTTCCATTTGACTATTTTTGTTTTTGTTGTCTGTGCTTTTGATGTTTTAGCCATAAAATATTTGCCAAGACCAATGTCTTAAAGTATTTTCCCTATGTTTTCTTCTCGTAGCTTTATAGTTCTGAGTCTTACATTTAAGTCTTTAATCCATTTTTAGTTAATATCTCTATAGTGAGAGATAGGGGTTGTTTCATTCTTCTTCATATGGCTATCCAGTTTTCCCAGCACCTGTTATTAAAGAGGATGTTCCTTCTCCAATGTATGTTCTTTGTGCCTTTGTTAAAAATCAATTGGCTATCAATATGTGGATTTAGTTCTGGTTTCTCTATTCTGTTTCATTGGTGTGTGTGTCTGTCTTTTAGACCTATACCATGCAGTGTTGGTCATTATAGCATTGTAGTATATTTTGAAGTCAGGTAGTGTGAGTCATACAGCTTTGTTCTTTTGGTCCAGGCTCTTTCTTTGTTGGGAGACTTCATTACCGACTCAATCTTGTTAGTCGTTATTGGTTTGTTCTAGTTTTCTACATTTTCCTAGTTCAGTTTTAGTGAGTTGTATGGGTCCAGGAATTTATCTAGTTCTGTTTTCCAATTTGTTAGCATATGGTTATACATAATAGTCTCTAATGATTATATTTCTTTGGTATCAGTTGTAATCTTTTTCATTTCTGATTTTATTTATTTGGGTCGTCTCTGTTTTTTCTTGGTTATCCTAGCTAGTGGTTTATCATTGTTCTTTACCTTTTCAAAAAACCAACTTTTTTTTCATTGGTCCTTTGTTTCTCTCTTGTTTCATCTATTTTGTTTAGTTTTGCTCTGATCCTTATTTATTTTCTTCTACTAACTTTGGGTTTATTTTTTTCTTGCTTTTCTAATTCTTTCAGTTCTTTGCTCTAATCTTTATTATTTATTTCCATCTACTAACTTAGGTTTGATTTTTTTCTTGCTTTTCCAGTTCTTTCACTAGCCTGTTAATTGGAAATCTTTCTACTTTTTTGATGTTGATATTTATTGCTATAAACATCTCTCTCAGCACTGTTTTTACTGTATCCCAAAGGTTTTGGTACGTTGTGTTTCTATTTTCATTTGTTTCAAACATTTTTAAAAGTTTATTCTTAATTTCTTCATTGACCCAATGGTCATTCTGGAACATGTTGCTTAATTTTCATACATTTGTACAGTTTCCAAAGTTCCTCTTTATTGATTTCTAGTTTTATTCCATTGTGGTCAGAGAAGATACTTGATAGGATTTTGAGTTTTAAAAATGTGTCGTATGAGTTTTGTTGCCTAACATATGATTTCTCCTGAAGAATGTTCTATGTGCTGATGAGTAGAGTGCATATTCTGCAGCTGATAGATAAAATGCTCTTTAAATGTCTGTTAGTTCCGTTTGATCCATCAGACAGATTATGTCTGATGTTTCTTTTCAAGTTTTCTGTATAGATAATTTGTCCAACTCTGAAAGTGGGGTGTTGAAGCCCCCAGTTATTATTGTATCTTTCTTTAGCTCTAATAACATTTGCTTTATAGTTCTGGGTGCTCCAGTTGGATACATATTTATTTACAGTAGTTATATCCTGTTGCTGAGTTGATACCTTTATCATTACATAATGATCTTCTTTGTCTCTTTTTACTTTTTATTTGTTACTTAGAAAATATGCCATCTGATGTAAGTGTAGCTGCTTTTGCATGCTTTGAGTTTCCATTTCAATGAAAAATTGTTTTCATCTTTTTACTTTCTGTCTACGTATCCTATGTGTCCACAGGTGAAGTGAGTTCTTGCTGGCAGCGTATAGTTGGTCTTGGTTTTTTGTTGTTTTCTATTAAGCCAGTTTATAACTTTCAATTGAGGAATTTAAACTGTTTACATTCAAGTTTGTTATTTGTAGGTGAGGACTTACTTTTGACATTTTGTTAATTGTTTTCTGATTGTTTCTATGTCCTTTGTTCCTTTCTTCCTCTTTTATTATTTATTTTTATAATTTGGTGTTTTTTTGTAGTGAAACATTTAATTCCTTTCTCTTTCTTATTTTTGTATCTGTTCTGCAAGTGAATTTTATATTTTCATGATGGCAGATATTGTCCTTTTGCTACCATGTGGAAGATTTACTTAACATTTATTGTAGGGATAGTTTAGCAGTTTTTGCTTGTCAGGGAAAGACTTTATTTCTTCTTCATTTTTGAAGGATGGCTTTGTTGGGAATAGTATTTTTTAGCTGACAGTTTTTTTGGTCGTTTGTTTGCATTTTGAACATATCATCCCATTCTCTCCTGGTCTGTAAGGATTCTGCCAAGAATTACTGTTAGTCTGATGGGAATTCCCTTATTCATGGCTTGATACTTTTCTCTTTCTGTTTTTGGAATTCTCTTTGTCTTTGACTTTTTGACAGTTAAAGTATAATGTGCCCTGAAGAAGACCTTTTGGGGTTGACTCTATTTGGAAATCTTTGAGCTTTCTGTGTCTGGATGGCTATATTGCTTGCAATATTTGAGAAGTTTTTAAATACTATTTCATTACATAGGTTTTCTATGTCTTTGCTCATCTTTTATCTTCCTGGAACTCCAATAATTAGAATATTTGGCCATTTGTTGTGTCCTATGTGTCACATAGGTTTCATTCTTTTTTTTTTCCTTTTTTTTTTTTTTCTGTTCTGTTCTTTCTTTTTCTTTTTCTCTTGACTAGGTTGTTTCAAAAGACCTGTCTTCAAGTTCGGAAATTTTTTCTTCTGCTTTATCTACTCTATTGTTGAAGCTCTTGATGGTATTTTTATTTCATTAATTGAATTTTTTGGGTTCAGGATTTCTATTTGGTCCTTCTTTATGGTATATAATTCTTTGTTGAATTTCTTATTCAGATCATAAATTGTTTTCTTGATTTCTTTGTATTATTTATCTATGTTCTTTCATATCTCTGTGAGTTCCCTTAGTATCATTATTTTGAATACTTCTTCAGATACTTCATACATTTCCTTTTTAAATGATCTATTGTCAGATAATTCTTGTGATTCTTTGAAGATGTCACTTTTTTTTTTCATGTTCCTTGTGTCTTTACATTGCTATCTGTGCGTCTGGTACAACAGTCACTTCTTCCAGTTTTGTGAGTTGGCTTTCATAGGGATGAACATTTTTCTATAGATGGATCTATAGTGTTGAATAGGTGGGGCACTTTGGCTTTAATTATGGGTAGGCACAGTAGTGTGGTCTCATTATGATTTCTTTCGCTGTAATTAGCATCAGTGGTGTCTGTGAGTTCCCCAGTGGCAGACTGCAATTGTTAGTGGAGTCTGTGGTGAGCCTTTGCTGTCTGTGTGAGAACACCAGGCAAGCTGGTCCTGGGGCACCAGTGGTGCCAGTGGTAGATAGATGGGCCTGTCCTCAGGTCCCCAGACGATATGTGGATGCTGCTTATGACGGGTGAGGTGAATTGATTTCTAGGTCCCCACACATTGTGCACAGGCTCCTGCAGCAGGCAAGATGAGCCTGTCCTCAGGTTCCTAAATGGTACATGTGGATACTGGTGGTGGCAGGCAGGTTGAGCCAAACTCATGGCCCTGGATGACATGTAAAATTTAAAAAAAAAATTTAATCCAGTCCTACACATTGTGCCTTTCTTTGGAGTACTTAGGCAGTTTACATTTAATGTGACCATTGATATATTGGGTCAAAATCTAACATGTTGGTGTTTGTTTACTGTTTGTCTCATGTTTTCTTTGTTTTTTTTTCTTCATTATTCTGTATATTTTATGAATCTAATTTATCTCCACTATGGACTTACTAGCTAATTCTCTTTGTTTTATGTTTTTAGTGTCTGCCTTTAATTTTCATTAGCATCTTTAACTTTTTACATTCCAACACCAAATAACATTATACCACTTCTGGCATTATACTATTTTCATTTAACAGTATAGTTCCATTTTTCCTTTCTATATTTTGTGTTATTATCCTGTATTTTACTTATATATATTGTATATTTTAAAACATTATATATCTTTATATGTAATATTAGATTGGTGCAAAAGTAATTGCGGTTTTGGCCATTAAAAGTAATGGCCAAAACCACAATTTATTTTGCACCAACCTAACATAAATATGTATTCATATTACATAAAAAGATAAATATGTAAGTATAAATATGTAAATGTATATAAATGTAAACATTTCATATAAATGTAAGTATATATTTGTTACATATAGTACATATGAATATGTAATATACTTACACATGTTTATAAATATTACATATATTCTTATATAGCTTTATAAATATTAAAATACTTTATTATTTTTGCTTTAAACAGTTTATTATCTTTTACATAAACTAGAATAAGAAAATGTCTTGTATTTACCAAGTAAATATATAGCATTTTCATCATTTGTCATTCTTTTCTGCACAGTCAAGTTTTCATCTATTACCATTTTCTTCTATCATTACCCTTAAATCTTCCTTCCTTCCTTTTTCCTTTCCTTTTTCCTTTCCTTTCCTTTTTCCTTTCCTTTCCTTTTTCCTTTCCTTTCCTTTCCTTTTTCCTTTCCTTTTTTTTCTTTCCTTTTTCCTTTCCTTTCCTTTCCGACAGTTTTGCCAGTCACTCAGACTAGAGTACAGTGGTGTGATCTCAGCTCACTGCAACCTCTGCCTCCTGGGTTCAAGCTATTCTGCTTCAGCTTCTTGAATAGCTAGGATTACAGGCACCCACTAACACACCTGGATTTTTTTTTTTTTTTTTTTTGTATTTTTAGTAGAAATGAGGTTTCACCATGTTGGCCAGGCTGGTCTCAAATTCCTGACATCAAGTGATCCACCCACCTCAGCCTCCTAAAGTCCTGGGATTACAGGCGTGAGCCACCATGCCCAGCCAATATTGACTGATTTTTCTTCTGATTTTGAGTCACATTTTTCTGCTTGTTGGCATGCCTACTAATATTTGATTAAATTCAGAACATTATGACATTGTGACTTTTATCTTGTTAAACCCTTGGATTCTGTTCTCTTCTTTTATGGATTGTTAAGCTTTGTAATGGCAGGCAGTTAAGAAAATGACAGATCAGTTTAATATATTCAAGTCTTTTTTTAAAAGCTGCAATAGCATGGATGTAGGACAAGTTTAGCCATATCACTAAGGTATGACTCTCCTGGGGTCTCTATTTCAAGTAATGAGCAATGACTATCCATTCTGACCGATAGGCATTTGAATGAGCCCCTGTCTTAGTCAGCTTTTAGCATCGTTCATCTTACAATTCCTTGTCATTTTTTGTTCAGCTTTGTAGAGTTTTTCTCTATACTTGCACAGCTTATTATTCAGCAAAGCCTAATTAAACCCCTGTAAAGATATCTGTAGTTCTTTTCCTCCTTAGCTCCCCTTTTTATGGAACTCTACCAATATCTTTCAGTAGCCTTAGCCCCTCTGAGCTGCAATCTCTATCTTCTCAAAGCACTGAGATCATGCTCGTCTTTGCATTCTCACTTCTTAAATTTCAGTCCAGAGAGTGCCTATAAGGCTAAGATTCAGAGAATGACAGGGCTCGCTTTGTGTGCATTTTCACAGGAATCACTTGTGAAAAGTGATTCTTTTGTGTGTCTAAAACAGTTGTTTTACATATTTTGTTCAGTTTTATAGTGTAGAGGGCAATTCCAATGACATTTACTCCTCTGTGACCAGAGTTAGATGCTATTTTGAGCTGTAAGTTTCACTTGATAAACTTTCTACACTAAAATCTTCTCCTGGAGTATTTTAACTGTACTACTCCTTACCAGTTTTTTTCCAGGTAGCTAGCCAGATTGCAGTTAAAAAAAAAAAGCATGCTTACTTTAATATTTTACTAAGCATATTAAATAGCTAAAACATTATCACAAAAAGAAACATGATCAAAATCTAACTCTCACAAAAGTCATTACATTCTGTTATGTTTTGTGTAAGATTACTCTTACAGCTCGATTGACAGATATGACTGAGATGTAATTCTTTTCAATAAATATCCTGGATCAGAATTATATAATCACTCATTTTGGCATCACTGAGAAACCCTTAAGAAGCACAATATTTTTGAAAGCCAAAGTCCACAAGGATAGAAACAATTATATAACTAAATTTTATTATTATTGTTATTATTTTTTGTTTCAATAAAAAAACTGGTTTACCTTAGATTTTTTTTTCTTCTGAATTTTCTTGCATTTGAATTAGAAATACTATAAGTTGGGCATTTCTTCTACTGCAGACGTGTCTTCCAATTCATTCTTTGTCTTGGCACCTGCTATGGGGATTACACATTTGAGACATTCAGTAATAGTGCAGTGGTGATTGTTCTTAGGTTTTAACTCCTCAAAAAGCACCACAGAATTTTTAAGAAATTAGAAACACAGAAAGGGTGACAAAACAGTGTCTACTTTTTCTAAACAGTATCTTTGTATTATCTTTAGTATAAGTCCTTATTATCAAAGTTATTAGGGGAAACAAGCATAAATATTTAGATAAACTGATTTTTTTTTTTACTCATAGTGAATTGAAAAATAATGTTTATGACTCCAGGTTCAATTTTTATGAGCATGTTTCAATTCTTCGTTCTACAGAAGGGAGTCAGAAATCATCTACCACATCGGTGCACAAACAAAATGTTACGTCACTAAATTGCCAAGAACCAGCCCCATGTTCATCATGGAACATTACATATGCAGGCACATACATACATGTGCACACACACATGCATGCAAACACACACATTACCTGTACTCCATGGCATAAACCTGAGCCCCAACCTTAACCTGGCAATATTTCTCCATTCTAAAGAAGATATCTTGGTACGTTGGTCCCTATGGACAAACAAAGCAAGTGATACTTGTGGTAGCAATTTCAGATTAATGGCCTACTCAAGTGTGAAGACTAAAAAAAATGATAGCCAGGTAGAAGTATTAATCATTTCTTGACAGGTTGCCCTAATAGCACCATTTTTATAGTTCTGTGGTAAATTCTGTTTTCAGATCGAAATCATTCAGTTATATATCATCTGTGTTTGTAACAGCTCTCCCAGTTTTTGTACAAAATACGGAATCAGGAAGGTGCTTGGGAGAAAGGAGGTGGCTGGGTGATGCATTTTCAGTGAATCAGGTGCTTCCACATTAGCTTTGATTTTTAGTTAAACGCAAACATGATGACATTAAAAACATGACCAAAGAGCATTGCCTCTGAAGACAGACATTCAAAAAAAAGCACATACAAAGTAAGAGATAAGCTCTCTTTCTCAATAAGTATGACTCAGTGCTATGAAGTAAAAATATAAATGGGATTTTTGCCCCATACTCTTGTCCAATCTATTGATATGTTTCTTGATAGCTCATGTTTACCTTGAACACTGTTATAATGGGTCAAAATCATGAGGGGTTGTTGTCCATTAGTGGAAATTGTAAATATGCATTTGGAATCACAAATGATAATTCCAGCAAACAGCCTTAATTAAAAAGATATGTGAAACGGCATGTGCCAAGCCTTTTAAAGATCTCATTAGACTTTGACCCCCTTTAACCTATTCTCAACACGAAAGGCAGAGCTCCTCTGCTCAAATCTAAGTCAGATCGTGCCACTCTTTCACTCGAAGTCTTCCACTTCCCTCCCATCCCACTCAGAGCAAAATCCAAAGCTTTCTTGAAATCTACAGGGTCCTATGATAAGGGCCGGCAAACTAACAGCCCATGTTCCAAATCTAGCCCATTCAGTTTTTTTGTATGACTGGTAAGCTAAGAAATGTGTTCTTAGCCAGTTCCTGGTGGCTTACACCTATAATCTGAGCACTTTAGGAGGCCAATACAGGCAGGAGCATTGCTTGATCCCAGGAGTTTGAGACCAGCCTGGGCAACACAGCAAGACTCTGTCTCAATTAAAAAAATATATCTATATCTATATATACATATATATATGTATATATATATAATTTCAAAATGTATTCTTAATATATATTTTTAAATGATTGACAAAACTCAAAAGAATAATATTGGTGGTATGTGAAAATAACAGGAAATTTAAATTCCCATAAAGTTTTACCGAAAGACAGCCAGGCCCATTTATTTATGCATTTTCTGTGGCTTCTCATGTGCTATGATGGCAGAAGTGAGTCATTGTAATAAAGACTGCATAATCCAGAAAGTCAAAACTATTTATTATCTGATCTGTTATAGAAATAAATGTGCCACCTGCTGTCCTCTGTCTGCCGTGGCCCCTGTCGGCTCTCATTCTTCCATTCACCCCTGCAGCCAAATGCTTCCACGCAGCCTCCTCATTGCTGTTCTTTGAACATGATGCTGTTCTCTCTGCTCAGAGTCTTTGCTTTACTTCTTCCTTGGCTCAAATTTTGCTTTTTTATTTCTTCAGTTTTTGCAGATGTCTGAATGGTTTTCCTTTTTCATTTTCTTCATGTCTTTATCCCGATCTTTCCTTCTCACTAAGACCTTCTGAGCCATTCCATTTAAAAGTGCTGACCTCCTCCTTCCCATCTTTTTCCCATTCTGTGGTTGTCTCCAAAACTTCTCTTTATCTCACATTCTTAAATTTTTACTTAATTATTTTGCTTATTGTTTGTCTTCACAATCTAGAATGTAAGTAAGTTCTGTGAGGTTAGGACTTTTTTATGGCTTCCTTTTTTTAAATTTTTTTACTGCTAACTTCTTAGGACTAAATCAGTTTCTGGCCCACAGTAGATGCTCAATAAATATTTGCTGTATCAGTGCCTGAATGTACATGAAAAATGCAAGCATATTTTGTGATGATGTCATCTATTTACTGTGTATATATAGAGAGATCTTTGGGTAGAGAGTTTCTTTATAGAAGACAGTCTTTAGTATTAAATTTGTCTTCATAGCAGTTTTTCTAGAGTCTTCCTTTTGAGTGTTTTCCCATTCTGCTTATTGGATGAGTACAACATTCAATGTCCAATGGTAAAACCATTTCTGTCTGAGGCGGGATCAAACCTGGTGTAGGCAGAGTTTACTGACAAGAGCACTTGGAATTTCTCTCGATTCTGTTCACTGACTTGGCCCTGAGTGAGGCTCCTCTTCCTCTTGCCTAATAATCCTGAGTTCAGTTCCTTAACTCCGGTTCACTCCTGTAGCAATAATTGTAACAACTCACCTTGATTGAATGCTTTCTCTTGCCAGGTACTCTACACAGTCACAGATTTATTTACTCCTGAGGGAAGCAGTTGAGCACAAGCAGGTTTTTTTTTTTTTTTTTTTTTTTTAGAAGCGATCTCAGGCTATGCTGCATGAAAGTGGAGGAGTGAGACCTGCAAGGCAGGAGAGCATATAAAGTGTGCAATAAAGGGCAAGTTACCACCGAGGGCAACCAGGGCTCAATCTGCTGGGACTCTCTGGGAGACTATCAGAGCACAACCCATGTTTGCCTCCCAAGAGATGAGAAAGCAGGGTATTGTTTGAGAATTATTCCTGGGGAATAACTTTCTAGTCCTGATCCTTTTGATGAGCCTAATGATTAGGCTAAGCACAGGTACTGGCCAGGGGCCTCTAATAGGCAGAGAGAAGACAATCAGCTGTAGATGTGTACTATGGGTATTCACCTTCAGTTTCCGTGCAATAGCCCAGGTGATATGGTAGGGGATTGGCAACATCTGCTCAGGCACTTTCCATCATTATCTTCCTTAATTTTCCCAATGACCTATATGAGATCAGTCATTACTGCCCCCATTTTACAGAGGCCCAAACTGAGATTCCAAGAAATGTAAGCTGGACAAGAGTGGAAGAGCCACAACTCCATTTTGAGGCTGTCTGATTTCTAATCCCATGCTTGTGTCCACAAGGCATCCCTACTTTTCCAAAGCCACATTGCAAAGGGGTTCCCTCTTTAACCACAAAATCCTACTAATTACTTTGTTGGATCCACTGTCAGCACAGCCATACAAATGTGCACATTCTGTCTTTCAGCCTTTTCATGATCCAGTGAAGGTCTCCAAAATCCATCCCTACAACAAATAACATCTGAGGACCTTTCTTCTATTTCCTCCTCAAAATGTCTTTTATTTTTCTTCAAGTATCTGCAAGGCTTTTCTCCTCATTTGCTTTAGGTCTTTATTAAGATATCATCTTCTCATTAAGGCTTCACAAACCTTCCTATTTAAAAGCCACACCCTCCTTCCCTACCCTTTTTGCCTAGACGTTAGGCCAGAGGTGGCTTGGATTGAACACATGGGCTCTGGAATTAGATTCATCTAGGGTTAAATGTTGCAGCCAGAGTGTTCTCAGCCTCTTTTCCCTCTTATCCTTTGAAACACTTATGTTATTTTCTGTTGCTCTTAGAACAAAGACACAACCTCAGGGCTCTGCATGTCTTTCCTGCCTCACTAATGTCTGACTACATCGCTTGCTACTAACCTCATGAATAACAAAGTCAGTGATATTTATGTAGTTGTTTTGAGTCCTGCAAATGTTGTATGCTCCCTTCTACCACAGGGCCTTTGCATACACTCTTCTTTCTGTCTGAAATACCCTTGTTCTTTCTGATGTTTCAGTTATCATCTCAACCATCACTTCCTTAAGGAAGTCTTCTCTGATATCACTATATCCTCCATTCCTGTTCTGGGTTAGGTTTGATATTTTACAGAATGTGCTTCTTTTCTTCGTGATGTTTCTTTCACTTGAATGCCACACTTTTATTAATGTGATTATGTGATTGTTATATCTGTTCTTCCTAAGTGACAAGCTATCATCATCACCACTATCATCGTCATCATTTCTACCTTTCCTTTGTAGCAGATGCCTGGCCTGACACCCATTTCTCAGCCTCTCAATAGTACCAACAGTGCCCTAACCATCAGCACATCTGAACACTTTCAGCATTGTTGAAGTCAGCTTAAGGATGTTCATACCCAACCCACGTAAGATTTATAGAAAAGTTTCTGTTTTGTTTTGAAGTGAGATATTTCCTTCCTTAGCAGAGCTGAGCTGATTCGTTTGATCATGGCTTCAGCAGTACTCATCAATAATTAAGTGAAATAGCTCACACACTTGCATCTTTAGATTTTCTTTTTAATGCTGAGAGCTGGAAAGTACTTAAAACAGTCAAATAAACGTCACTTATCCTTCAAAGCTGAATTTCAAAAGGACTTTGCACGAGCATCTGCAAGATCTCCAGGAAGAAGAACATGCTTGGGGAGCTGTGGTGATTGGATCCACCTCCCCATATTGTGTATATATCACATCTATCTTTTTACAGAACAAAATATCAGTTGAAAAATAAATGCAGTTTTCCTGTAGAACATGAGACACTGTTACAGGGTGGGTAATTTTTTTCATGAAGGCTTTCCATGACTTTATTAAAATAACAGCTATATTCAACAAGATAAACTATGTTAGACTTCAGTGACAAATACCATACATCCCCCAAAACACATCCCAAATCTCAGTGAATGAACATAATAAAAGTATATGTGTTACTCATGTTATGATCAAATGCCAGTCAAGCAGCCCTCTTGCATCTGGATCATGTGGTCTCCAAGCTTCCTGATGCAGAGAAAGAGACGCAGGGAGGAAACACGCTGGCTCTCAGCTACGTTGGCCTGAAAGCTGTCCATGATGCTTCTACTTTTGCCTTAACTTAATGTCAAGCATCATGTCTTAGGTTTTGACAAGATCCCACACCCTGCTGTGGAGGACAAGGACAGGAGGTGGGAGACTAGCAAGAAGCTACTGCAATCATTTAGGCAGAGATGGTGGTGGTAGTAGCCTTGATCTGTGACATTGTTCCAAAGTTTTCCTTGGTTAGTCAATTTCTCTTACCAAGGACAGCATTCTGCCTTGTACCTGAGATAACACTGATGGTCCTTCTCCTTTGGCCTCACTCCCAGCCTCTTCCTCCCAGTCAACAACTGACATGTCACTTGGCCTGTGTATTTATTCTTACTATGTAAGAATACCTTAAAATCTTCTCAGAAAGAATAAATACATTATTAGTTTGACCATCTCCCAAGAGGTTTTAGTCTGTACCTGCAGCACGGACTGTAAGTGCATCTCTTATGTTGAATTTCAGTGTCGTAGATACTCTTTGTTATGAATGTGCATTGTGCATGTGCACAGTGGAATGCGTTCCATTTAACACGTAAGCCAACTATAATTTGCAGAATTGTGTGTTTACATATCACATCTGAAATCAAGCTGTTATCATCTTTTTTATAACTCAAAATGATCTGATATGAAATCAGCCCTCCCATATGTTCCTGGTAATAAAACTTTCTTGAAATAGTACAATAATTTGGCCTTGATCATGAAGACCTCCTGCTGGGCCAGCTGGGAGCTGAGACTAAGAAACGCTTCTTGTTGATCTGTACAAGTTTTGCTCCCAAACCAGAAAGCATTGCCTTTTAGCTGCACATCCCATTGACTGTCCAGCTTTTGTTTGTGTTGAGAGCCAAATCCATAGTTACAATAAGTGATTAAATTCACCCTGGAGATGCCAGTCATGGGTCAATTCTTTAAAGAAGACGCATCAGGGAAGGCAGCTATGGAATAATACAAAGCAGCATCAGCCTGGGGAGAAGGAGTCCAGGATTCTCATTCTTGCTGTACTGCTAAATGACCCTGTGACTTACCCTTTTTGCTCCTTTATTTCCGCATCTGTAGTATACGGAGATTAATTTGGAAGATTTGAAAGCCTCTTTCACCACTAAAATTCTGTTATTATATATTCTTTACAAAACATATTGGGAGGTTAGCTAATTCTTCTGAATGTATCCTAAAATCAGTAAATAAAATGACTTTCAATGGAATGTTATGCATCCAATAAAAGAGGTATTTTAAGAGAATAATTAATGGATTATAATGTAAGAAAGAATTTCAGTGAGTCTTTAAAAATTAAAATATATGTGGATAGGAAAAAAGTGACAAAAAATTAACAGTGCTTATTTTCTTCCTATTTTTTATATATTTTTCAAACTGTAAAATTTGTCAAAAATCCCTTGGTTCCTTCTCATTGCCTCTCAGATTTGAATCTTGATCTTGCCTAATGGATCACAACCCATGCAGACCCCAGGCCCTCCCTACGTTTTTGTAATAAATATTTGTAAAGTCCTCTTATTTTTCATGAAATAAAATTCATAAATAATACGATATAACTATATGCATAAGATCGATATAATCCTTTAACTGTAATAAGGGAAATTAGAACTAATGTAACTTATAATAACATATTATGTATTTTAAAATATAAATACTCAGCTGCACTAGAAGACCTTATGAAATCTCTTCCTGCTTACACCCATAGATAGGAGCACAGTGGACTTGGCAGCTTCCAGCATGGCTGATCCAGGCATGATGGACAACAATTTAAATACTGCTGTGTTCCACATGGTTGTCAGTGATAGGATTGTGCTAAAGAGGAAAAGCTGATAAAGTTCCAATGAGATAGAGTCTGAGTTTCTTTTGAGTTACACAGTAGTTTCATATTTGAGAAAGTTGTCGAATATTAGAATCCTGAAAGATACCTTATGTTCCTATGTCAATGGACTGAGGTTCTAATCTCAACTAATTGTACACAGGTTTGTCATTTGTGAATGACATTTGAATGTTAGGCCAAACGTGAAGCAATTCTTTTTTGGGCAAGACTATTTTATGCATTGCAAGACATTTGCATTTCAAGTGCCCTCTCTTGTCTCCACTAAATGCTTATAGAAACCTCATTACTAGGATAACAAAGAAATGCCCCATGTATTTCCATAACTCTACTTCAGCGAAGCAAAGGAGTCTTCTTGACCAACACCTGTCAAGAAGCTCTATTCTATTTCAGTTCTGCCTTTGTAGCCTCAACTTTTGCCATTGATCATGGATCCCCTAAATCTATTTATTTCCTGAATATAGTATGCCATCTCAGCCTGTATACTGTCGCACATGTTGGTTTGTCTATCTGGGGTTTCCTACCTCCTTAGCTTCCTGCCACAATGTCATCATACTTCATTAAATCTAAGATGACTTTGACATTCAAGACATGTCTTACTTTATGTGCTTCTGGGAAAGCAAAAAAAAAAATCCTGCCAAGAAACCTGGAGTATGTTACTGAATGTAAGATGTACCCCAATTTCTGAGATATAAATTGTGAAAAACAATGGACATTTAGAATTAGTAAATCATGATTTTTACCCTTTAAAGTCAGGCTGCCTTAGAGAAGCTGCATACTTCAGTGTGTAAGAATCCTTAATCAGCACCAGTGACCTAGTTAAATACTGGTTCCATCACTTGGAGCAGTGGTGCTTCACTTCTCTTAGCTCTTAAAATGGGAATAGTAATTCAGTTTTTGGAGAATTCTACAAGTAGATTCATGTACAACAGCAAGCTCAGGTCTGGCACACAGTTAATCCCTCAATGATGATTATTAGTTATTATTACCAATTATGGAAAATTGCAATGTCATCTCCTTTGTGACTCTGTCTTGGATTTTCCCAATCAGAAGTACCTCCTCCTTTCTGTGAGCAGCCCCAGTAGACACATTCGGCCTCTCAGTTTTTTGGTTTCCTTACGTGGGTGTGAAGGCTTTGAGACCAAGGGAAACATCAACCACTTCAGAAACTTAATGTCTGATACAGGAGGTGATACACAGTGGGTCTTCAATCAGCATTTCAAGACATCGGAAAGCTGGGAGAAAATCTAGACCTCAGGTTTTCAAACTCCCCACCCTCCTTTTTCTTAACAGAAGAATACTCTTCTAAAGAAATATTCAGCAGAAACCTGTTGAGTGGAAACATTAAAGAGGAATTGTTTTGGTTGAAGGTCTTGGGAACCTCAATACCCACTCTAAGGGATCCTGTTGTGTCCCCTAAAAATTTATTACTTAGTAGTTTTACTAAGGAGACTCAATAGGGTCCTCTAGAGATCTTCAGGGAACATTTAGGGGGTGGAAATAACATCTGGGTACATGCACATGCACACCCCTGCCCCCCCGCCCCCACATACATGGCCCTGAAAGGAGAAATAATTTGCTTAACTCTAGAAATTGTGGCTCTCATTTACTCAGCACTGATTCTGTTCCAGGCACTGTGCAAGCACTTCCCAGACATGATCTTTTTTAATCCTTTGGAAATCCTATGAGGTAGACAGAGCAGATTCCCAATTCACAAGGGAAACAACTGCCAGTTAGCTCACACAGCTGATGGGGCAGCATTGGGCTATTATTCCAGGGTCTCTGATTCTGAAGCCCCAAATCTCAACCAATGTTACATCTTTGTTTCATCAAGTCAGTGTCAGAATCAAGTCTATAACCAGCTGGCTAGTCTTTCAAGTTTGTGTGTCTTCTCTGTCATATCCCTACTAAGAAGGTTTACTCAATGATCTTTCACATCCTGGGATTTATGTACATTTGCTCATTTTTCAGCAGCTTCTCAGTACTCCACAAGCAGTGTTTGGAGAAAAGGGAGATTTGCTGCCTACAGTTTCAGCTCCATATAGCAAGACTGGTTGGGAAGAGAGAGGGAGAGGAAATAAGATTTTATTAATGCAACATGCCCGTCTCCATATTGGGATAAATTTCTGAAAAAAAAAAAAAAAAGTGAAATAGCACTCTGGTAAACCAAGCATCATTACAGTAGACATGTGGCTCCCCCAGATAAACAACCTAGCTCTGATTTCTCTCTGAGGAGCAGTATAATAGTGTAGTTTTATATTTGATGGCTTGAAGTCAGGAAACCAAATGCTGAATTTTTGTTGGATCTTTGTGAATTCAGTCCCTTTATTTTGTTCTTTCCCTAGTGATGCATAGTCTTAGAAACAGAGAAAAGATGATGAAAATTGTAACCAATAGTTTAGTAAATATGCAAGTCATTTTTCCTTCTTATTTTCTTTGAAAAGATGGCATTGCAAATTTGCCAATTCATTTTTTTTTTTCAAGGCAGTGAAAGCAGAACTATCTGTTAAGAAATGCATGGAGCTGCCAAAACCCTGCTGAGCAGCGCCCAACATCTGGAATTCAAACTGCTGGAAATGTAGGGAGTAAGAAAGCTATTCTCCTGCTGTTCATGGCAGATAAAGTAATGCTCATTAAGGCTTAGAGTGATGTCCAGGGAGTCAATTTGACTGTTAGAATGCTTATCATCTCATAGAAGCCTTGCTTCATGTTCCTGAAATTTCATAAAGGAGCACCAGATGCTGTCTAAAATGGTGAGAATGTTTCCCTCTGTATATACTTTCTCAATTAAAGGCACTTTTATTTAAACACACAGCCATTTGATACACAGTAAATGTTTGCTTACCTAGAACTCAACCAAACAAAATTTTTAATTAGTCCATCCATTCATGTCCATGATGAGCCTGTTACCTTATAATATCTTGAAGATTCCTTTGAATCATCAATGAAAGATTAAATTCTGCTGGGTGTGTTTTCAGTATTTTGCACTTGCATTTGAATTATTTTGTACATTTTCACAATATAAGTGCAGGATGGTAAATGATACCTCCCAGCATACTTTCAGCCCTGCGCCTGCCCGTTTCTGCTCAGGTGCACACTGCAGCCATTTTTAACTGATCATGGAACTCCTTCCTCCAGTTCTCAGTCCTGGCCTTTCACCTGATAACAACAGAAGACTGGGTGATCCTGATACTAAAATATGGACTAACAGTTATTTGCCATTACATTAACAGATAATTTTTTGTAGAAAGAATAATCAGTTAACAGCTAGATAAACAGGATTCTGTTGGTCTTCTGAAAAGCTATTGAGTGAAATGCATTTTTATACACTAGTAATGTCTTAGGTATTATCTTCAGAGTATATAAAGCTGACCCACAACTAAGCAGACTGTTGGTGAACTTAGACAATATTAGTATCATATATTAACAATCTATGTATTTTAAAGTATTAATATGTGAGTAAGTGAATAACTCATAACTCATATGTAATTATACAAATAATTACTTCATACTTTATAATTTATATATATGAATTAGTAAGAAACTATCCCATAATTAACAGCAATGGTCAACAAATAGAAAGGATATATTATAGTTATGCAACTCCATGTGTTATTTTTAATAGACTATATATAGTATAAAATGCACACATCTTAAATGTACAATTCAGTGTATACATTTATATAATCCTCAAACCCATCAACTTATGAAGATATAGATTATTTCCATTAGCCCCCAAAATTGTGCCTCTTCCCACTCAATCACTGTCTTCCCACTTTTATTTGACAAGAGTAACTGTTATTTGACTTCTACCACTACCAAAGAGTTTTGGCTATTCTAGGATTTTCTGTCAGTGGAGTCACACAATTTGTACTCTTTAGCATTTGTTTTTATTTTTTTTTTCACTCAGCAAAAGTTTTTTGTTTTATTTTCAAATTAAAATATGTGATTGCATGTAACAGTTGTCTGTTCCTTTTTCATTGCTGATTAGTATTCAGTTATATGAATTGGTTTATCTATTTTTCTACTGATGGACATTTGTGTTGTTTCCAGTTTAGCCTTGAAATAAATCTCTGTGAACATTGATGTGCAAGACTTTTTGCAAATATATGTTTTCACTTCTATTGGGTAAATATATAGTAGTAGAATTACTGGCTCGTGTGGTAGATGCATATGTAAATTTATGAGAAATTTGTAGATCATTTTCCAAAATGGTTTAACTACTTTCTCTTTCCCAGCACTAACATAATAGGTCCAGATGCTTCACATCCTTGCCAATATTTGATGATGTCCATCTTTTTAGTTTTCGCTACCATAGCATGTGTGTGGTGGTATCTTATTGTGCTTCCATTATGTGTTTCTCTGATGACTATTGATAGTGAGCAATTTTTCACACATTTATTGGCCATTTGTATATTTTTCTTTCACGATATATTGAAGTATTTCCTCATTTTTTAGTTGGAGTGATTGTCCTTTTATTGACTTATAGGAATATAGCTGGACACTGGGTACAAGCCTACTATTATACATAAGCTTTACAATTATTTTCTTTCAGTCTGGGCCGACACTATTTATTTTCTTTATGGTTTTTAGGGAGCAGAAGTCTTTCATTTTGGTAAAGCCTAACATGATTTTTAAATCCTTAGAAATTGTTGGCCTGGCACGGTGGCTCACGTCTATAATCCCAGCACTTTGGGAGGCCGAGGCGGGTGGATCACAAGGTCAAGAGATCGAGACCATCCTGGTCAACAAGGTGAAACCGTGTCTCTACTGAAAATACAAAAATTAGCTGGGCATGGTGGCATGTGCCTGTAGTCCCAGCTACTTGGGAGGCCGAGGCAGGAGAATTGCTTGAACCCAGGAGGCGGAGGTAGTGGTGAGCCGAGATTGCACCATTGCACTCCAGCCTGGGTAACGAGAGCGAAACTCCATCTCAAAAAAAAAAAACAAAAAAAACCAACCAAACAAACAAACAGAAAAGAAATTGTTGTCTACTCCAGGTTGCTTTCTGTATTCTAACTAAGAAATCTTTGCCTACCGCCCAGTTCCAAACAATGTTTTAATTTTTTTTTCTAGAAGGTTGATAGCTTTAGTTTTCACATTGTCTGCTTGTTCCAATCACCATTTATTAAAATTACTTTCCTTATCCTGATATATTGCTTTGGCATCTTAACAAAAATTACGTATGGATCTATTTCTGAGTTTCTATTCTGTTTTAATAATCTGTTTATTCTTACACAAATACCATACTTGATCTAACTTTAGTACATACGTGTTGATCTTTTAACTTGATTCTTTTCAAAACTCTTTTGGTTTTCAAATCAGATTGTCAAGTTTTATTGAAAAAATCTGCTGAAATTATGACTGGGATTGCATTGAATTCATAGATACATTTTGAATAAGTTCATTTTAACTAGATTTCATATTTCTATCATTGAACATGGTATGCTTGAATTCATAGATACATTTCGAATAAGTTCATTTTAACTGGATTTCATATTTCTATCCATGAACATGGTATGCTTCTCCCTTATTCAGATGCTCTTTAATTTCTCTCAGCATTGTTTGGTATGCAACTCTGTGTATCTGCCATTAAATTTATTCATTGGAATTTTGTGGGTTTTTTTTTTTTTTTACTTTTATTTTAGGTTCAGGGTATATGTTCAGGTTTGTTACACAGGTAAATTGTGTGTCATGGGGGATTGGTGTAGTAGAAATTATTTTGTCACTCAGGAAATAAGCATAGTATCTAATAGTTTTATGGACCTCACCCTTCTCCCAGCCTCCACCTTCAAGTATTTTTTTAATGTTATTATAACATTAAAAATATTGTTTTTAATTTGTCTTAAGCAAAAATATTGTTGCTCTAAATGTGATTTTCCAATTCTCTTTTGCTATAATAGGGAGATATAATTAATTTTTGTATATTGGAGTAGTATCTTGTGACCTTTCCTAATTTATTAACTACTTCTAATTATTGTTTTTAAACTCATTAAGACTTTCTACATACATGAAATTGTCATTTGCAAATATATTACTTTCTTTATAAACTTTGTATCTTTTATTTCTTTTTGCTCCCTGCTTATTGCACTGGTCAGGATCCTTAGTACAATGTTTAATCAAAGTAAAAAGAACAGACATCCTTGACTTGTTGCTTATTTATGAGCCAACATTCAGTTTTTCACCATTAAAAATGCTGTTTGCTGTGAGTTTATTATAGATGCCTTTTATCAGATTGCAAAAACTTCCTTCTATTCCTAGTTTCCTGTGATTTTTTCCTGATAAATAGGTTTTGAATTTTGTCAAATATGTTTCTGCATCTACTAATATGTTTTTTTCTTTATTGTATTAATGTGGTAAATTGCATTGATTTTTGCATGTTGAAATCTTGTATTCCTGAAATAAACCCCACTTGGTCATGATATATTATTCTTTTTTTTACATTGCTGAATCTGATTTTGCCATGCATTATAAAGATGTTCTACATCATTTTCACGTGAAATGCTGGCTGAGTTTTCATTTTATATAATGTCTTTATGTGGTTTTGTTTTCAAGGATGTGCTGGTCTCATAAAATCAGCTCAGGCATGCTCTTTTCTGCTTGTTTTCTAAAACTGTTTGTGTTAGATTAGTATTTTTTTTTCTTTAAATGTTAAGAATTCACCAGTAAGGTCATTTGATCTAGCAGTTTTCTTTTGGGGAAAGTTTTCATTATCAACTTAATTTCTTAACAGATATAGGGCCATCTAGATTTTTGTTTCTTTTCATGTCCATTTTACTAAATTGTGTCATTCAAGTAATTTCAATACTTCCTGTAGGTTGTTAATATTCATTGGTATAAAGTTGATTATAAAATTTTCTTATTAGCCTTGAGATGTCTGTCGGTTTCATTGAAATGTACCCCTTCATTCTTAATTTTGGGACTTCCCCTGTTTTTTATTAAAATTGTTTTGTAGTTTGCTCATTCTTGCTATTGCTTTCCATTTTCCATTTCATTGACTTCAATTCTTACCTATTATTTCCTTCTTTCTACTTATTTCCATTCTAGTTTGCTCTTTTTATAACTTAGTTGGAAAATTCAATTATAATTAAAAATTTTTGTCTTTTGTAATATTAGTATTTCATCTTTAATTTTTTTCTCAAAGGACTATAGTAGATGTATTCCAAAAATTTTGATATGTTTTCATTCTCAGTTCAGAATAGCTTCTCATTTTTCTTGTTTTTTTTTTTTCTGTAACTCATAGGTTGTTTTGAAGTTTGTCATTCAATTTCTAAATATTTATTTATTTAGATACATTTTGTTATTGATCTTAATTTAATTCTGTTATGATTAGAGAACATGATCTACATAATTTCAGTCTTTTGATATTTATTGAGGCTGTTTTATGGCTCAATCTATAGAATATCTTAATGAATGTTTTATGTTCATTTAAAAGAACATCTATTCTGCAGTTGTTCATTTGAGTGTCCTATAATTGCTAACCAGGTTATGTCCCTTGATAGAATCATTCAAGACTTGCTGATTTTCTGAATATTCCTTTTATCTATTACTGAGATGGGAATATTAAAACCTAGAACTCTGTGTGAATTTATCTATTTCAATTAGTCTTTGCTTTGTATAATTTGAAGCTCTGTTATTAAATGCATATGTATTATGATTGCTATGTCTTCATTATGAGTGGACACATATCACAAAATATTTCCTTCTTTTTCTCTAGTGTTAATCTTTAACATGAATTCTACTTTTTCTAATCTTATTTTAGTAACTACTTTAGCATTATTAGGATTAGTGCTTACACTGTATTTTTTTAATCTTTTATTTTATCTGGTGTCTTTATATTTAAAATGTGTCTCTTATAAAGAACACAGAGTTGAGTCTTGCTTTTTAAAAATCTAACAATCTTTGCCTTTTGTGTGGTGTGTGTACTTCATTACATTCATTTAATGTAATTATTGATATTGTTAGTTTTATGTGTAACAACCTGCTTCATCTTCTATTTTTATCAACTTTCTTTTGTTCCCTTTACTTCCATTTTTACCTGCTTTTGGATTGAACACATACTTGTTAATTTGTTTTTAATTTTATCTTTTCTACTGGCTTTTTGACAATACTTTTAAATTTTATTTTAAAAAGGATTACTCTAGGAATTATAATAATTATCCTAAACTTATTACAGTCTACTCTGAATTAATGTTGTGCCACATGAAATATAATAAAATAACCTTATAGCAGTACACTGCCATTTATCTCCTTCACATTCTTTGCTCTATTATTAACATATATTTCACTTCTACACAATGTTCTATGCATCTTATCTAGTGCTTATGATTAGAGGGTAAATCTGATACCTACTACCTACTCATGGACAGCCCCTGAAGTCTCTCCATGTTATCAGAGACAATAAAAAATACTTTTCTTACAAAAAAGTTATTGAGCATCATATTTTAGGAATTATGTTAAGTTCTGGAGATTCAAAGATGTGTCTGATATTGTTCCTGATCTTAATCTCACTCTTTAGTGGGAGAGAAAAAAATATGAACAAATAACTATGCTCCATTGTATTGTGTGTCATTAAAGACTAGCCACAAAAGGGCATGATGAGAGAGGATTGGCACCTTTTTTTTTTTTGAGATGGAGTCTTGTTCTGTCACCAGGCTGTAGTGCAGTAGCATGATCTCGGCTCACCACATCCTCCACCTCCTGGGTTCAAGCAATTCTCCTGCCTCAGCCTCCCGAATAGCTGGGACTACAGGTGCATGCAACCATGCCTGGCTAATTTTTGTATTTTTAGTAGAGACAGGGTTTCACCATGTTGGCCGGGATGGTCTCGATCTCTTGACCTCATGAGCCACCCACCTTGGCCTCCCAAAGTGTTGAGATTACAGGCGTGAGCCACTGTGTCCCACTGAGATTGGCACTTCTTTTAGATTTCTTTGGTTATCTAAAAGATGCCCAGTTTGAACAGCACTTCTAGATGGTACATGTGGAGAGATAGAATCAGAATGGTCATGATAAAAGAAAGTATTCATGGAGAAAAATAGCTTCAATGAGCTTATAAAATGAGTTTCATGCCTTCCATTGAGACTTTACCCAGTGTGTGCTGGGGAAACCACTGGATATATAGAATCAAGCAGATGACTTTTCCAGAACTTGTAAAGAAAGAATCATCTAGGCCAGGTGCAGTGGCTCATGCCCTGTAATCCCAGCACTTTGGGAGGCCAAGGTGGGTGGATCACTTGAGCTTAGGCGTTTGAGACCAGCCTGGGCAATGTGGGGAAACCCCATTTTTACCAAAAATAAAAAAACTTAGCTGGGTGTGGTAGCATGCAGCTGTGGTACCAGCTACTTAGGGGCTGAGATAGGAAGATGGATTGGGCCCCGGGGGATGGAGGCTGCAGTGAGCCATAATCATGCCACTGCACTCCAGCCTGGGCAACAGAGGAAGCACCTGTCTCAGAAAAAAGAAAAGAAAGGAATAATCTGGTGAGAAAATAATAAGAGTACTATTTGTTCTAGAACTTTTGAGAAAGAGTTTGTTGCAAACTCAACAATAACATTGACACTGTTACTATAACATCTCAAAGAACATGGGACCCTTGCTTCAGAAGAATAGCATCATTTTAATACAGCATTCCACAAATGTCCCATCCTTCCCAGATAATTAATGTTTTGGATAATTTTATTCAGCAAAGCTATATTTATTGTTTTGTTTTACTTACCTAATAATGAAATAAAATATAATAAATTCTTTTTTTTTTTTGAAAGAAAGGAAAAGAGAGGAAAGAAAGTGAGAGTGAAAGAAAGAAAAAAAAGAATGTATGAGAGAAAGAAAGAGGAAGAAAAAGAGGGAGAGAGAACAGGATTCTTGTTCTACTGCCCAGGCTAGAAT